>CM065701.1:48576995-48591995 GCA_017654935.2 Phymorhynchus buccinoides
TGTTGGTCAGCGCTCTTTTGCTGCCTCAGGACCGACCTCCTGGAACAAACTTCCTCTTTCCCTCCGTCAGCGACCGACCCTCTCTGCTTACAAAGCTAACCCCAAAACCCACCTGTTCCCCCGTCATTAAAGCTCCGCTCTCTTTCTATTCCCTCCCTTATATGTGCCTTCCCGGGTTGAGAGGACGTTAAAACCAACATTTCGTTCGTATTCCCTCCCTTGCCTTTAGGTCTGTTTCTGCTGTATTCCATGTATGTCATACGCGCGTGTTCGCTTTGTATTGCGTTTTGTTTTGCGGAACGCGTTATGAATGCTATCGTGTGTGTGCGCATTGATTTGATTTATATCCAGATTCAGCGCCGTATAAATACTGTATGCTGTTGTTGTTGTTGTTGTTGTGTGTGTGTGTGTGTGTGTGTGTGTGTGTGTGTGTGTGTGTGTGTGTGTGTGTGTGTGTGTGTGTGTGTGTGCCGTTGTGTGTGTGTGTGTGTGTGTGTGTGTGTGTGTGTTTAATGCAGGCTTCTGATTTCTTCGCTCTGTGTTGACTTCATTTGTGTTGCTTGCCTATCGTTTAATCGAGTTCATTCGAGTTCTCTCTCTCTCTCTCTCTCTCTCTCTCTCTCTCTCTCTCTCTCTCTCTCTCTCTCTCTCTCTCTCTCTCTCAAAAAACAAGGCAAAAAACATTCGTATTTCTCACTCTCTTCCTTCAGCTCACTCTCTCTTCCATCAGTTTTAACCCCCTCCCTTTCACTACCACAAAGTATTAAAAAAAAGAAAAGAAAAAGAAAAAGAAACTGCAGAGATGGAGAAAAAAAAAAGTCCTACTGGATGGTGCCAGCACTGCTAATGAAGTTAGCTCCGCGCAGCCAGCTCCTGGCACGCTTCAGTGAATTCCACAGAACGTCAGTCACTCTCTCCACCAATGGGAAGGCTTGGCGGCACGGGAGACAAGAAACGGGGCGTGGCTTAAAAAAGTTTGTGAGACAAGAGAGAGAGAGAGAGAGAGAGAGAGAGAGAGAGAGAGAGAACAACAACAATTGAACAATGGTTTATTTTCTTTAGGCCACTAGCCCCTAGAAACAAGATCAAGGAACAAAAAATATCATACGATATTTACTATATATCTCAATTAGACTGAGAGAGAGAGAGAGAGAGAGAGAGAGAGAGAGAGAGAGAGAGAGAGAGAGAGAGAGAGAGAGAGAGAGAGAGAGAGAGAGACTGAGAGAGGGAGAGAGAGAAGGGGGAGGAGGGAAGGAGGGTCCAATAGGAAACACTTTGCAGTGATGAGCTGTTGTCATATTTTGCGCTGTTTCTTGTTCCATGCCTTACGGGTGCTGATGGTTTATTAGGAAGGGAGGCTGAGTGACCGACGACACAGTGCGTTCGTCGGTGTGTGCGTTTAGTCAGTCAGACGTTATCTCTTGCGCATACTGTTTTAGTGTGTTTGTCTATCTGTAGCCTACGCCGGTCTATCCGTCATTAGACAATCTTTGGAGATGCACATACGGTGTGTGTATGGCAGAGTTTCATGGTTTTGACTGACACTTGGCCTGCTCTCTAAGGTGAGATGTGTGTGCGCGCATGTGTGTGTTTGTGTGTGTGTGTGTGTGTGTGTGTGTGTGTGTGTGTGTGTGTGTGTGTGCGTGCGTGTGCGTGCGTGTGCGTGTACGTGCGTGCCAGTGTGTGTGTGTGTGTGTGTGTGTCAGTGTGTGCGTGCGTGTGTGTGCGTGCGTGCGTGCCAGTGTGTGTGTGTGTGTGTGTGTGTGTGTGCGTGCGTGCGTGCGTGTGTGTGTGTGTGTGTGTGTGTGTGTGTGTGTGTGTGTGTGTGTGTGTGTGTGTGTGTGTGTGTGTGTGAGTGCGTGCGTGCCAGTGTGTGTGTCAAAGTCAAAGTCAACATTTTATTTGGAGATGGACATTGACTAAGCAGCCAATATGCTTTTTGTTTTTCATCAAGCCATCCACTATAAACAGAAACAAAGCATACAAACAATCAAACAAAATAGAAAATAAAACATTTAAGCCAAACACAAAATAGTAATATAACATATTGACATAATATGAGAAGAAACGAACAAATCAATAGTATAGTACTTACTGTAACAAACGGAACGTGTGTGCACGTGCGCGTGTGTCACAGTTACTGTCAATTATGGAAACGTTTAATGAACTTCTTTTCATTCTACCGGACGGCTGTCTGTCTGGATATCAGTGTGGGTCTTTCGATAATCCATCATCTTTTTATATTTCTTTAATCATCTCTCTCTCTCTCTCTCTCTCTCTCTCTCTCTCTCTCTCTCTCTCTCTCTCTCTCTCTCTCTCTCTCTCTCTCTCTCTCTCTCTCTAATTAGCAGTAGAATCCAATTCCTTTCTTTAAGTTATTCAGTCAATTCGTCATTTAATGAGATTGTTATTTGACAGATAGACTAGTAGAGTACTATGGACTAGAACTGGCGATAATGATGATCACTGCCAGCATAATAGCCTAAGATAATAGGCATACTAATCGATAGGATGATCGATAAACTAACAGACAGGAAAGATAATAAGATAATACTCACCAGAGGAAAATGCTCATTCCCCCCCGACCCCCCCCCCCCCCCCCCCCCTCTTCAGCAATCAGGTTTGGTCACAGGTCGATTTGGGAAGGCTAGCAGTGTTATCTGTGTGTCGTTTGAAATTCGATCAGGCCACTTCCTTCCTAAACCACGAGAAGAAAAACAAAACAAAAAACAATCATCGAAAGTGAATCGTCCGTTCTTCATTGCCATATTAGCACTAAAATACTTGAGAAAAAATAGTTGTATATTGATGATGACAAATTGAACTTATTAAGGCCTAAATGAGGTGGACACCGAAAAGTGACCCATGGACATGAAGTGTCAAACTGATCATATTGATGATGACAAATTGAACTTATTAAGGCCTAAATGAGGTGACACCGAAAAGTGACCCATGGACATGAAGTGTCAAACTGATCATATTGATTATGACAAATTGAACTTATTAAGGCCTAAATGAGGTGACACCGAAAAGTGACCCATGGACATGAAGTGTCAAACTGATCATATTGATTATGACAAATTGAACTTATTAAGGCCTAAATGAGGTGGCACCGAAAAGTGACCCATGGACATGAAGTGTCAAACTGATCATATTGATTATGACAAATTGAAGGCCTAAATGAGGTGGCACCGAAAAGTATTAAGGTCAAACTATGATGACAAATTGAAATAAGGCCTAAATGAGGTGACACCGAAAAGTGACCCATGGACATGAAGTGTCAAACTGATCATATTGATGATGACAAATTGAACTTATTAAGGCCTAAATGGGGTGGCACCGAAAAGTGACCCATGGACATGAAGTGTCAAACTGATCATATTGATGATGACAAATTGAACTTATTAAGGCCTAAATGGGGTGGCACCGAAAAGTGACCCATGGACATGAAGTGTCAAACTGATCATATTGATGATGACAAATTGAACTTATTAAGGCCTAAATGGGGTGGCACCGAAAAGTGACCCATGGACATGAAGTGTCAAACTGATCATATTGATGATGACAAATTGAACTTATTAAGGCCTAAATGAGGTGACACCGAAAAGTGACCCATGGACATGAAGTGTCAAACTGATCATATTGATGATGACAAATTGAACTTATTAAGGCCTAAATGAGGTGGCACCGAAAAGTGACCCATGGACATGAAGTGTCAAACTGATCATATTGATGATGACAAATTGAACTTATTAAGGCCTAAATGGGGTGGCACCGAAAAGTGACCCATGGGTGTCAAACTGATCATATTGATGATGACAAATTGAACTTATTAAGGCCTAAATGAGGTGGCACCGAAAAGTGACCCATGGAAGTGTCAAACTGATCATATTGATGATGACAAATTGAACTTATTAAGGCCTAAATGGGGTGGACACCGAAAAGTGACCCATGGACATGAACATGAAGTGTCAAACTGATCATATTGATTATGACAAATTGAACTTATTAAGGCCTAAATGAGGTGGCACCGAAAAGTGACCCATGGACATGAAGTGTCAAACTGATCATATTGATGATGACAAATTGAACTTATTAAGGCCTAAATGCACCGATGGTGGCACCGAAAAGTGACCCATGGACATGAAGTGTCAAACTGATCATATTGATGATGACAAATTGAACTTATTAAGGCCTAAATGGGGTGGCACCGAAAAGTGACCCAGGGCCATGAAGTGTCAAACTGATCATATTGATGATGACAAATTGAACTTATTAAGGCCTAAATGGGGTGGCACCGAAAAGTGACCCAGGGCCATGAAGTGTCAAACTGATCATATTGAGATAATTATACAGGTGGAAACTGCAGACAATTCTCTTTTTAATGGTACAAGATCCAGTCTTGCATCTTTTTCTGTCTTAAAGTTATGAGCATTTAAAGTTAGTAGGGTGAGTGTTGACCATTTTGAGAAAACAGTCTAAACTCTAGCCTAGCTGAAGAAAAAGCATTAACCTACTCGTTTTAAAACACTTATAAGACCATTTAGAGACCATAGTAAATATTGTCCTTTATAAATATGAAAGATAAAATGTTAGAGAACACGAAAATACCCATAACTCAAAATTTAAAAAAAAAGAGATTTTTGACTTTCCAAGGCTGTTGTGAGAAACTAGCCAAGCGACTTAATGTCCCTTTCGTGGTGCTGGGTCACAGATTGTATGTCCATGGGTATTTACTTCTAAATAATTGAAATGCAGTTGTGACTGATAAGACTGATGATGATTTAGGAAGGAAGGTGGCAGAGCGGTTAAAATGTTCGCATGTTACTCAGTGTACCAATGATGATTATTCTGGGAAGTATGTTTCTTTATTTATTGTTATTGGTGCTGTTTGTTTGGTGATTTGCAGTCATGTAGATTGACACTAAGTGTGCTGACACTAGATTGACACTAAGTGTGCTGACAAACATTGTGTAAAAATGTTTATTGTAATGTTTTTAAATTTTTTTAAATTTTTATGAATTGCTGCATCCCTGTGCGCACGCGCGCGTGCGTGTGCGTGTGCGTGTGTGTGTGCGCGTGTGTATACTCAGGTATTTCATGTATTGGTCATGTGAATAGTACTATTTGTTTTGTTTGTATTGTAAACAAATACTATGAAAATGAAAACAAGTTTAAAAAAGAAAAAAAGATGTTCGCATGCCAATTTCAATGCGTGAGTGACCGGTCTCGAATCCCGGCCTCGCCCTTTCTTTCAAGTTCGATGGGAAAATCGAACTGAACGTCGAGTCCTTCGGACGGGGAGTTAAAGCTAGTCTGACCCGTGCGCTTTACGCACGTAAAATTCCCACGGCAGTCAAAAGTCGGTAAAAGTAGGGAGAAATCCCGCTGCCTGGTATGAACGAAATGATAGCTAGGTTTCCCAAGTCTGCCCACCTCTTCACCCCGTCACCCCCCAAAAAAAAACCCCACCACAACTACAAAAGGGTGGTGCTGCACTTGCGGTGACGCGATCTCCGGGTGGGAGCAACCCGAATTTCACCGAGATAAGTCTCTGTCCCTCTGTGACTAGAATATACCAAACAGTAATAAAATACAACAAAGAAAACGCCCGAACTATTGTGTTATTAGTAAAGAGTGATTGATAATTAATATAACAAAAATTAGAATGCAATTTTATATTAATATTCTGAAAATTCTTACTAGGCCTATGCGTAGATAGGGGTACGGACACTGCATGGAGGGCCATAGGGGGGGGGGGGGGGGGGGGGGGGGGGGGAGGAAAGGGGGGGGAGGGTGGAGTGGGGGCGACATCACAATACCGGTATTTTAAACAACGATGCCAGAGACCGATCTGTACTAATACTGACGACATGCACCATTTATTATTTCGCCCCGAATGTAAACCGTAATGGAATCTTATCAACCCGTGGAGATGTCATAGCAACAGCAACACCCAAATAAACGGATCATGTAACAGAAACGAATTCCGTGTAAAGCCCTCTGAAGGGCACGCTACACTACATGCGATTCGATGTCACTGCGATACGATGGTGATGATGCGAGTCATGATTCACGTGAAGTACTTTCGTCTTAAAATAATTTCACTTTTTTCCCGCTCTGTATACTCAAGTAGACCCAACACATGAATTTTACTCGAATCACGACTCACATCGTCACAATCGCATCGTATTGACATCAGCTTGTATGTAGTGTAGCAGACCCTTTAGGAGGGGGAAGTCGTGTGTTTTTCAACGGTCTATTCTTCTTCTTCTGCGTCCTCAAACCATACGTCCATAATTACCGTCGTTCAAACATCAGATTGATACTGACGCCTCCCGAATAGGGGTCGTATCAGACATCAAGCTAATAATTTTAGTTACGATACTGGGCGTATTTCAATATAAGTTGCTTTAAACGACGACTGTGTTGTTTATTTACTCGCTTGTTTTTCAACACAAATGCTTGAATTTTGGCATGCACATGCTCGAATCTTTCATTGACAAAGTCATAAAATTTCAGCAAGATTCAATGAACGGGTTTGAAAATATGAAGCAAAACGTAAAAGTATGGGTGCAAACACAGCCACGGGGCACGGGAAGGGTTAAATGTGTCTAAATGATTGAATTAATATCTAATGGCAGTGGAAAGTCTCTTCACATTGAAAACAGCACACGGTGAGCAACCGAAGGAAGCATTCAGAGAGCATCAAATCGTGCTTCCTATTTTCAGACTTCCCCGTGTGGATACCGGGGGTCTTTTGTATAAATAGTTCCCCAAACTTCTGGAAGTTCTGTGCTTGTAACTTCCTCTAATCTGTCACTCTCTTTGACTCTGCCCTTTGCTTACTGTCATCTACTATCTTTCTGCCTTACCGGTCCAGTCTCCTGACTTTTTGCAAGAAACACTTTCAAAAAGATTTCCTCCAGCCGAAGTCGGGCTTGCTGGGCCTAATGTTTTTAGTTAGACGCATAACGGCAGCATGACGCATCTGTCCTCATAATTGACAGGACACTTCGTGCGCTTTGATTTGATTTCTATCAAGATTCAGCGCCGTATAAATACTGTAGGTGAAGACGGGGTAAAAAGCGCATGGGCGGGTAAGAAGCCCACCCCAATTATCTCATGAGCGATTTCAGAAGAAGAATGCTAGACATTAAGCTCGTCTCATGGGCAGACTGAAATTTGCTTCATTTCGATGTACCCGCCCATGCGCTTTTTACCCCGTCTCCCCATGTTGTTGTTGTTGAAACTTTCTGAGCGATCGAAGAAGAAGACGAAGAGTTTCAGACGCGATGTAGTACTCCCAGTATTGGTGCCAGACTGGTTCTTATGCTCGGTCTTTCGGTGGTCGGTAAATCTCCTAGCGCTGACCCACTGTTGTCTGACAGAGTGTGGCGTGACCAGTGACCGTGACGGACCGGACTGGGGCCACGTTATGTCCACTGCTAACTGCTCCCAGCTGCACGTGCCGAGTGTCTGGGTGACACCTGTCAGCTTCAATGACCGTTAAGCATGCATGCAGGCCGACCTATTTTACAGCACTGAACAATCTCCACTCGTGTATACATCCATACATACACCGCTCCTGTGTGGCATTGCGTGATGACTGTCGGGTGACAGAGAAAACAACTGGTATTCCGGGACCCCTTACCAAGCATGGGGCGGCCCCCCCCCCCCCCCCCAACTAAGGTAGATGTTTGTTGCAGTTTTCTGTTTGAATAAATGTTGCACAGCTTACTCATACTATATATTAATGTGAATTTGCCTCCCCGTATGGATACTGGGGGATCTTTCAGTACAAAGGTGAAAAAGTCCCCCATCCTTCTGGAAGTTCTGTGCTAGTAACTTCCTCTTATCTATCACTCTCTTTGACTCTGCCTTTTCCTTTCGCTTTCTGTTATGTACTGGCCTTCTGCCTTATTGATCCATTCTCTTGTCTTTGATCTAGAAAGTCTTACAAATATTTGTTTCAAACTTTCTGGAAATACTGGGATAACTATTTCTTTCTTTGGCGCATAACGGCAGCATGACGCATCACCGCTCATATGACAGGAAACTGTCTGAGCCATCAACAAAGAAAGCATAATTATGCGTTTGCGTTTTCGTTAATATTTTTAATGTGTCTACTTTCATTCTTTTTATTGTCATCGTTAACATTTTGTTTTGAGGCCAGGATGCATAAAAGATAAGCACACACCATCCATGCTAACCATCATCAATTCACACCATCCATGCAAACCATCATCAATTCACACCATCCATGCAAACCATCATCAATTCACACAATCCATGCAAACCATCATCAATTAACACAATCCATGCAAACCATCATCAATTCACACAATCCATGCAAACCATCATCAATTCACACAATCCATGCAAACCATCATCAATTAACACAATCCATGCAAACCATCATCAATTCACACAATCCATGCAAACCATCATCAATTCACACAATCCATGCAAACCATCATCAATTAACACAATCCATGCAAACCATCATCAATTAACACAATCCATGCAAACCATCATCAATTAACACAATCCATGCAAACCATCATCAATTAACACAATCCATGCAAACCATCATCAATTAACACAATCCATGCAAACCATCATCAATTAATATAATCCACGCAAACCATCATCAATTAACACAATCCACGCAAACCATCATCAATTCACACAATCCATGCAAACCATCATCAATTAACACAATCCATGCAAACCATCATCAATTAACACAATCCATGCAAACCATCATCAATTAACGCAACTGCGCATGTCTGTTTACACAGGATATAACCAGATGCACCACTCAGCAGCCGCCACGACATTTGCTGCGGATCTCGCTACCCAGCCATACTAAACTGAAAGTAGACTGGATCTCGCAAGCCGGACCCGCCAGTTTAGTTTGAACTATCTCTGCATCGTTTTGAGGGGTATATAATAACACAATATTGTGTTATATATATATATAATAACACAATATTGTGTTATTATTGGCCTACAAATCTGAATTGAACAACGATTTTTCATTGTTGTTAAAATCAATGCGTTGAAAATATTAACGAAATTATTTCGATTTATATTAACAATACCCATAGACGTCCTGCGTTTAGGTTCAATTTCTGACACCATAGATGTTACGTCATACTTGACAGTATTCTAACACTTTGATGCGGATTCAAAATACTGACTATTGGCTTGGGAAGAAGTAGCCGTCTAATTTGAACGGGTTTATGCACATTAATCTTGTGACAAAGGCCTGAAACTGAGACAAAGATTTGTGTGAATTACAAGACAGTTTAAGCACACGGGTCGAAAGTCACTTATTGCGCAAACTGAGTGAATTGTTTAGTGGTGAAACCCCACACGCTGTGTCCAACTGGTGCGTCAAATAACGGTGTCCAAACTGTGTAGTTAGCGTGTCGTGTGTCGCCCAGTGTGTAATCATCAGCAGCTCCATCTACCATGAGCATCAGCCCCGCGCACTACGCCAAGTCAGACACCCTCTTCTCACCCTACCCCCACCCCTCCGCCCTCCACCACCACTACCCCCCTTCCCTGCCCACCACCCCCGATCTGTTGGCCCGGGGGTTAGAGTTGGGGGGTCACCGGGTCAACGGCTACAACCACCACAGCATTGAGGGCATCCTGGGCACCGGACAACCTCCCCCCACGGCCAGAAGGCCCTCCGGGCAGTTTAAAGGTAACACCGCTGGATAGGTTAGAGAGGTTACCGTGCAAGAAGAAGAACAGCGTGTTTGAAGTCCTCAGACCTATGGCGGACGAAATGGTATCAAATGCACGTGCAATTTTGCACGTGCTTTTAAAAAAAAGCACGTGCATTTTAGAAAACGCACGTGCATTTTACTATTTATAGAAAATTGCACGTACATTTATTTTATATTACACGTGTAAATTTACACGTACATAAATTCACGTGCAGTTTTCTAAAAATAGTAAAATGCACGTGTACTCTTAGTTTTTAAATAACTAGGAATGGAAGACTGTCTGAAACGAATCATTGCGGGAGGGCAAAGACGCCATGTTGGCTTAAGAGTTGTCGTACTTTAAATATGGTCCCCTATGGCGCAAAAACAATGAAAACGCTCCGTCTTTCAGGTCGTCAGGATAATAAGCCTCGCGGCTTCTCAACTGTCCCTTCATTTCGCATCTAAGTTATTTGGAATCTTCCAAGTTTAAGAGTATTTTGGGCACATCTGCCTTCTCGTTGGTGAAATAGATTTCAGTTATATTTCAGTTATATTCCAGTCGCAGTTTTCAATGAACTAAACTGCACGTTTGATTTTATAAACTACGCGTGAAATTTTCGAAAATTACACGTGCATATTCTGAAATGCACGTGAAAAAATGCACGTACAATTTTATAAAAATAATAAAATGTACGGGTAAAAAAAAAAATGTGCGTGTATAAATGTACGTGCAATTTTCTATAAATAGTAAAATGCACGTGCGTTTTCTAAAATGCACGTGCATTTTTTTTTAAAAAGCACGTGCAAAATTGCACGTGCATTTGATACCATTTCGTCCGCCATACAGACCGGGCACAGGTTCGTACGGGACATTCATAAATGTAAAGATAGTGGGTCGATCCTGGAGTTATCCGCAATTACTGAGCATGAGAACAACAGACTTCAGACTTAAAGATGTCTGACCCACGCCTGATAGGGCCTAAGCGTACAGTGGCACAGTGGTAGCGCGTTCGCTTCGAGTCAAGTAAACCCGAGTTCGAACCTGGGTACAGGGGATTTTTCCTCTCACTTTGCACTAGGCCTTGCGGTCTGAACGTGGAGTCTTTCGGATGAGACGATAAACCGAGGTCCCGTGTGCTCATGCACTTAGCACGTTAAACCCAGTGGCAACGAAAAAGTGGGAGCAACATAGAGTTCCTTTCTCATCAGTCACACAAAAATCACATGCAAAAAAAAAAAAAAAAAAAAAAAATGGTGGCGCGCTTCTGGGCGAAACGCTCTCTCCAGGTTGGAGCAACATAGAGACGCCTCTGTGACTATAATGTACCTAACCTAATAAAATCTATTTTGATTATTGTTTGTGTGCAGAGTTTTATTTTGATTTATTCTACATACACCCAAAACTATCAATTGAAAACTCGAACGATTTTCATGTGAATTTAAAACAAATATTTTTGGAAACCAAATCTCGCGAAAATAGAGCGCCAAATCTCTTTTTGATTTGAAGTTTCTGACGAATGATGGGTCTTGAACGTCCAAAGTTGAAATCGATAAGACCGGGTAACAAAGAAAAGAAAACAAAGGTAAAGGTGTCCCATAGCCTATCGGGGTAGGGGCTGTGAAGTTTTGTATGTTCATGTGTGTGTACGTGTGTGCTCACATGTGTGGGCACGAGTCTCTCTCTCTCTCTCTCTCTCTCTCTCTCTCTCTCTCTCTCTCTCTCTCTCTCTCTCTCTCTCTCTCTCTCTCTCTCTCTCTCTCTCTCTCTCTCTCTCTCTCTCTCTCTCTCTCTCCATATGCGTGAGTGTGTGTGTGTGTGTGTTCAAAGGGGCATTCGTACTCAAAACCCTTTTACTATCTTTTTCTTCGTTTTATTATTATCAATATTATTATTTGATTATTATTGTTAATTGATGATGATGTTGATTATTACTATTATGATTATTATGAAAATGAAACAAAGGAAACACCAACAAGCTAGTTAGTTGCTTTTATTCCAATATTTCGGTTGTGCTCGACCTTTTACTAGGAAATCTTTCTGTTGACTGACAGTAGTCTCATCTCTCCCAATTTCACAAAACAACAGTGAGCATCAGTCACACACACACACACACACACGCACGCACACACACACACACACACACCCCCACACCACCACACCACACCCCACACACACACACACACCCACAGACACCACACACACACACACCCCACACACACACCCCACACACCACACCCACACACACACCCACCACACACCCCACACCACCACACACACACACAAGGGGGAAGAAAATGCACATGAAAAACAATCTTAAGCGAGTTATCACTAAAATACTAAAATCTGAAAGTTGAAGCTAACAAGATTATAGGTGACACGTGAACTGAAATCAGCTAATGCAGATTCACTGGATTCTATTACTGGAATGCAGTTCATATTTTCAATGAGTTTTTTTTTTTTTTATAGTTGGTAGCACTAACATGATCCTGCATGCAAACACGTATACATACACACAGATATTATTATTATTATTATTATTATTATTATTATTATTATTATTATTACTATTATTATTATTATTATTATACTATTATTATTATTATTATTATTATTAATATTATTATTATTATTATCATTATTATTATTATTATTATTATTATTATTATTATAATTTTATTTTTATCATTATCTTAAATCTTGTTCATGAATGTCTGCATGTCCAGTGCGTGAGCGTGTTTTGCATGAATGCTGCGTTATCAGACCTGTGATATGTTGGGGTTTGTTTGATGTTTTACTTTTACGTGCCACCACAAGCTGCATATCCTTTTAAGGACAATAATATGTTGTGACTTGTCACTTGTCACTTGGTAGAGGTTCACCGTGTCAAGGGCACAGCAGCATAGAAGGCGGGGGGCATATCCCTCTCCTTCCGCCGCCGTTTAACCTTCCCTGCACGAATCATGTACCTATTCACTGCCATAGCCAGGCAAGACACTCAAATACTGTTTTTTGCATATCGGTTAGAATGTGCCTTATAGGGTCAACATCTCAACCCGACTTTCTCACAAATAAAGTTTTATTTCATGTGGTTAATTGATACATAGACCCGAGAAAGTTTAATGAATGAAGTTGCTCGTCTGCTTGAAGTACGGGTACAGTTGAATTAAAATACATTTAAATGTAACACTTGAAAAGAAAAAAAATTCTCTGTGACTAAAATGATAATGCTACTCATACAATCGTTCAGTAAACTGTTTATGGCATTGATTTTTTTAGGTTTATGAAAATCTTGCTTGAATGGCTGAAATAATGTGTGTAATCAATATGCATAAAAGTCTAAAAAAAGAAAGAAAAGAAAATGGTTTTCATTGCAGCCATTTTGTTTTTAACCCTTTCACCGCCAGCCATATTTCAGCCCAAAAATTCCATTAAATTTACCTGGGTAGGGAACAAAATCCATCTGCAGTATTGGGGATTCTTCTGTGGCATATATGAAATAAGGTCTGTCCTTACATCCCAAAACTAAGACAATAGGGATTTTGGATAATATACTCCATTTTGATGTCTTTTAGTGACGTAGATGTTAAATCACTGTGGTGCTAAAATGCGACTTTGGCGGTGAAAGGGTTAAGAAAAACTGTTTTTTGAGGTGAAGAAAGAATGCCTTTCGATATTTCAACTTTTTTGTTATCCGGACAAAATTCTCGTTCATAAAAAAGCTAAGAAATTCAGGGACATGGCACAGCCTAGATGTAAATGTTTGAGGAAGAAAAATTACTACTTTAACCATTTCATCGCGACTATCGCCTCTTGGCACCACAATGATTGAACAGCCATGTTACTGAAAGGCATCAAAGGAGGGTCTGGTATCCAGTGACCTTATGCTCTTCATTTTGGGAGGTAAGAATAGGCCCTATTTTATGGATGTCACAAAGGAATCCCCAATATTGCAGATTAAATCTGTTCTCTACCCAGGTAAGTTTAATGGAAAGTTTTGGCTGAAAAATGGCTGCCGTTGAAAGGATTTTAAGGGAAATTGACGGTTTCCAGACATTTCTGCAAACGCGGGTTTACCGTCACTACAATTGAGGTTTCCTTTTTCTGAAATTGGGCTGCTATCAAAACACTTTAAAAAACAAATTCCAAGTCGTCTTGGTAAAACCTCTTGTTCCAGTCTATCATGCATTGAATCTATACCTCACAATCCTCAAAGACCAAAGTGATGGCACGATTATGTAAAGCACTGTTTACGAATTTGTATTTTGCATGTTAGTCACTCTTTAACGATAAAACCGTGTATTTACATGAATTACTGATTATATACGTTTGTAAATTGACCACAACTAATGTTTAATGCAATCATGCCTTTGTCGGTTTATTTTTTATAGGACAAGGCGTAAACATTACATTGCAAAGTTGTAATAAGCACTGACTGAACAATCTTTCTAGAAATCGAACGAAAAGTATGCATGTATATATTTGAATGCAACTATCATGAATGAAAACAACAAAAACAAAGTTAAGTTAATTAGTAGTTATTACAGTTTGTTGTTAATTTCAAAAAGTTATTAATTTTAATTATTTCGAATGTGAAATAGGACACAGTCATTTCTTTGGAAAACAATGAAATTTTCAGTTCACCATAGACGCCTTTTGCTGTTTATAGATTCTTTTACGCGCAGAATTTTTTTTTCTTCAGAATTGGAGGAGTCTCTGAGCCTACCCCTCCACAGCAAGACCATGGCAACAGTTTCCACCACCCCCACCCTCCAGCACCCCAGTCCCAACGGTTATAGCACGACCCCTCCCTCAGACAACGCGGCTTACGTCACTAACCAAAACAAGTTCACCCCCACCCACACCCCTACCACCTCCACCCCTCTCTCCCACCCCCATCACCATCACAACAATAACAATCACCACAACCCCCTGCCTTCTCATTACTTCCACGGGTATAACTTAACGTCACAAATGTCTCCAAGAATGCGACTGCCCCATAATACCTCCTCCGTTCTCGAAGGAAATAGAGAAGGAGGAGGAGGATTAGGAGGAGGAGAGAGAGGTGAAATAGGAGGAAGAGAAAGAGGAATAGCAGGAGGAGAAAGAGGAGCGATATTTCCAGACAAAATCCGAAATCCTCCTCTGGAGCTCAAAAACGAAGACGACTTCCTAACCCCGAACCAAGAAATCCACGACAAAGAGTTCAACAAAGAAACTGGGGACAAAGAGGGAGGGGACAACAAAGAAGGGCTGGTGGAAGGGGGTGGGGATGGG
>CM065701.1:48594495-48601995 GCA_017654935.2 Phymorhynchus buccinoides
GTGGCTTTAATTTGCTAATGAAAAAACTAATTAACCTGAATTTACTGAAATGATAAAAAAATGCGTGTAGTTATTTTCACTTATTTTATTTATTTATTTTTAATAAAAGATGTTATTGTTTGTTTATGATGGCCTGCTGACTACGTGGTGGGTCTATGGTTTAAAATTAAAAAACTGTCGGTGTGTAGTTGAGAGAGAGAGAGAGAGAGAGAGAGAGAGAGAGAGAGAGAGAGAGAGAGAGAGAGAGAGAGAGAGAGAGAGAGAGAGAGAGAGAGAGAGAGAGAGACGTTGCATGCGGAGAGAGAGAGAGAGAGAGAGAGAGAGAGAGAGAGAGAGAGAGAGAGAGAGAGAGAGATTTTTTTTCTTCTTCCAAAAATGTGTTCTGAGCACTTTGTACATCAAATTGACTTCAGAAAGAGGGCGAGGGGCGGGGGACGGAGGCCAATGCACACAGTGCTTAGTGCACACCGCAGCTCATTTCACTGCTCTTTCTGATGGTTTTCCCCATTTAGGCCTATCTGTTCTGGTGAACTATATGTTTCTTCCCCCCATGTTTTATCTCCTCGCTGCCACACGCAGCACACACCGTGTTCTACAGTCTGACTGGAGGAAGTCGTCCGCATAGCTTGGAAATTTGTGAATTATTTTGAAACTAATTATTTATTGTATAACCTGTCAAGGGATTTTAGACGTTATAATACGTAGTAAACATAACAACACCCCTCCCCCAAAAAAAATCACACAAACAAAAAATACAAACAATATAACAACATAATAAACGTAATAAAAACAAACAAGCAAACACAAAAAAATCAACAACATAACCCCAATCACACAAACAAAAAAGACAAACAATATAGCATAATATAATACGTAGTAAACATAACAGAACAACAAAAAACAATCACACAAACAAAAAAGACAAACAATATAGCATAATATAATACGTAGTAAACATAACAGAACAACAACAACAACAACAATGAAAAACAGTGACACAAACAAAAAAGACGAACAATATAACACAATATAATACGTAGTAAGCATAGCAAAACAACAACAACAAAAAACTCAATCACACAAAAACAAAAGACAAACAATATAGCATAAAGTGTAAGGTCACTAAACATACTCATGGACCTTGGTTTCATAAATGCTGTATTTGCAAGATTGATGACCATGGGCGTGCGCATATATTATACGCCGAAAATGTGGATGTGTTTCCGTGTGGAAAATATGAATGAATATGGGTATTCACGCGGAAAATGCGGACGGGTTTTCGTGTAGCCTATTTGTGTACACGCCCCAATGACATGTGGCAAGCAAGTTATCTGTTGTTTCTGCTGATTTCTACACTAAACAACTACAAAATGCCATCAATGAAAACGACCATTTGCTATTAATGTTTCAATCAGTCAGTCACTCTCTCACTCGATCAGTCGTTATTATCCCCGTCAAAAAGATTAACAAACTAGAGCGTTAAGACGCTAAATCAACAACCGCGCGGCAGCGTTATTCGGCTCCAGTGACCTTGACCTTTCATCCATAACCTTCATTATCGAACTTGGCCTAGATCTTCCTACTACCTACCCGCATGCAAAATTTGAGCACCCTAAGTCCATCCGTTCAAACGCTAGAGAGGGTACATACAAACATACAAACACCACCTCAGACACGAGTGAAAACATTACCAATCCGCTCTCTACTATCTCGGTTGGTAACAAGGAAGTTTTGCTTTTGAAAATCCACAGTTGCCGAATTTATGCCTCTGATATAATGACTTCCAACCAAGTTTTGCTGCGAACGTTGGAAACATGGGGGTGGGAAAAGAGGTATGAATAAAAAGCTAGGGGTGCCGTGGGGATGGGGGTAGGTGAGGGGTGAGGTGGGGGTTACTAAAAGGTGTGTTTCCGGTACTTAGGCGGCACTTGATGCCGATGCTGTGTGCGTTTGAAGACTGAAGTACCGGCGACGCCACGGCGAGTGAGTTTGACTGTGGGGGCTTAATTCAATTAGTTTGATATGAAAATGAGCAGACTTGTCTCCCCCTACTAGCCCTTTAGCTGGCTGAAGGAAGGGCTTGCGATGAGTGAAAGGGTTAATTATGTTTTATGTTAATTGTGTACTATGTTAATTATGTACGATCACCATCACTACAGATAAAAAAGGGTAGGTAGTAAAAAGAAAAGTGAGACATAGGGATGAAAAGAAGAAGAGAGAGAGAGAGAGAGAGAGAGGAGAGAGAGAGAGAGAGAGAGAGAGAGAGAGAGAGAGAGAGAGAGAGAGAGAGAGAGAGGGAGGGAGGGAGGGAGGGAGGGAGGGAGGGAGGGAGGAGAGAGAGAGAGAGAGAGAGAGAGAGAGAGAGAGAGAGAGAGAGAGAGAGAGAGAGAGAGAGGAGAGAGAGAGAGAGAGAGAGAGAGAGAGAGAGAGAGAGAGAGAGAGAGAGAGGGAGAGAGGAGAGAGAGAGAGGAGGAGGGAGGGAGGGAGGGAGGGAGGGAGAGAGAGAGAGAGAGAGAGAGCGAGCGAGAGAGAGAGAGAGAGAGAGAGAGAGAGAGAGAGAGAGAGAGAGAGAGAGAGAGAGAGAGAGAGAGTGTCTTTGCATAATCCCTGTTTTAACTTTTTCTTCTTGTTGTCACATGGTCCCACGTCAGTATCATTTCAGATATTAGTAAACAAGTTGGAAGATGTAACGTAGCGATTTGTAACCTTGGCAGATATTGCTAAAATGCTTAATGAACTGGAAAATCGGGAAAACTTTTTTGTTTGTTTGTTTCGTTTTTGTAAAATTGTCCCGACACAAGTGTCACCCCATTGAAAATATTGCTACAGAAGGTGGAAGTTTGGATTTGCCTTAAATATTGATAGTCCCTGATTTTCATAAAATGGTGTCGCGTGACAAGAGTCATCCCTGTACAAATCAGGGTTTGCTTTGAAAGTCAGAAATCCTTGCTTTCATTTCTCAGGCACGATAATCACGAGTGAGGCATAAACAGTAACACGGGCAGTAACGCGCAAATTAGCATAAACAGTAACACAGGCAGCAACGTGTAAATTAGCATAAACAGTAACACGGTCAGTAACGTACACATTAGCATAAACAGTAACACCGGCAGTAACGTGCAAATTAACATAAACAGTAACACTGGCAGTAACGTACACATTAGCATAAACAGTAACATGGGCAGTAACGTGCAAATTAACATAAACAGTAAAACGTGCAGTAACGTGGAAATCAGCATAAACAGTAACACTGGCAGTAACGTGCAAATTAGCATAAACAGTAACACTGGCAGTAACGTGCAAATTAGCATAAACAGTAACACAGGCAGTAACGTACACATTAGCATAAACAGCAACACGAGTAGTAACGTGCATATTAGCATAAACAGCCGATCAGCATGCAAATTAACACGAACAGTCAATCGCATTGGCTGTTCATGCTAATTTACATTTACTACGTATCTGTTCGTAAAATGGTCTCACGTGACTAGCATTACCCATTTATATCCGGGATCAATTCTTGTCCAGGGTGATTTACCTAATATTTATCTCCCTCATCTATTGTCGGCACCAGTATACAGTAACCTTGAAGTTTATATGTTAAAAAAGATAAATAAAATAGACTTATAATTTTCCCCTCAACATTACCGGTTCGTACTGCCAGATTTACTTCATAACTTGGCCAAATATTTGAACTTGTGAACGTGCAATAATAAAACCCTTAGGGTGGTCTGTAGACGAGGTATTCATGCGGAAGACTGAGACCTCTCATAGTAAGAAACAGCAGAACAGACATGAATTTGCAGGGGCGGACCAAAAGGTTCGTAAGGGGGGTGGGGGGTGGGGGTTCCGCCGGGGGTGCAGGGAGCTGCATAGGTTCCGGGTTAAGGGGCACTGCTCTTTAGGGGACCCAGGGGGCGAATCCCCCGGGAAATGTTGCAATGTAGGGATTATTCAGGCAAAAAGCCACTCATGTTTTTACTTTTCAACCTTGTATAAGGTACATCTTGGGGGGGGGGGGGGGGGGGGGGTCTGGAAGACCAACGACTACAGAGCTCCCATGCCGCGCGATACTGTTAGTAACAGTATCGCGCGGCATGGGAGCTCTGTAGTCGTTGGTCAATTTGACACGAGTCATCGCCCCTGACAAGCACTCTCCTTACCGTGAAGGTAAAGAAGCTCCCGTGCTTGCGTTGCAAATGGCGGCCAGCTGTGGGCAGAACGGTAATTGTGCCTGTGGATGTGCGTTACACGCTGAATTGCGTTGCTATAATGCACGTGCAGACACTGTGTCCACCAATGAATCTCTATTACGTGATGATACATGGGACAGTTTCGTAGACGGTAACGGTTTTGAAGTTGGGGCCAATAGTAAAATGAAAGCGAGCATGTGTTATTTTCTTCCAGGTTCGCAGCCTTTGGTTTGTTCCCAAATGGTTCAAAAGTATGCTTTTTCTTCTGTGTTACATTTTGAACTGTTTGGGAACAAACCAAAGCTGCGGTGCTCGATCACGATAAGGCCGGACGATCAATGATTGTCAACAGTCAGTAGGCCTAATGGAAATTCATTGATCAAATCACTGTTTCGTGAATAACTATAACTAAAGAGAATATTCCTTCTGGAATTTGTTTTGGGGGGAGGGGGTTGGAGGGGGTCTTGGTGTTGCAGCCTTAGATATGTTTTGGCGTTTTGGAAATCTTCAGTTGTCCTCAAATCTTCATAGCTGAATGTCACAGATTGTTTCGGAAGCATGAATGAAAATCCGATTAACGTCCTCCGGCACATGTGATCATTTATAGATATAAAGATGCCGGGACGATCCTGGAGGTACTGCAATACCAGGGAAGTCAAGAGTTTTTAAACAATAAAGATTTATGTTGTTTAATCACTAAGCATAAAACACATCTCAGCTGATTAATTTTGGAAGCACGGCGACAAGAAAGTTAACAGACTGAAATCGCTCGCGATTCTTCCGAGCGCTACGCAACGATACATGCAACCTTCAACGCTCTCCTCTGTTAGTCTGGTAGTCTGGTAGTCTGGTAGTAGCCCCAACAGGGTCTAAAAGGAGACAGTAGCACACGTGTGGAGCATCTCTCTGGAACTGTCATGATTGTATCAAGCGGGAACGATCGTTTCCATTTTCTGTGTAATGTAGGCTTACACCCCGTCAATTTCACCAACCCTTTGTCAAGATGACCACGACGATGATGATGGTGATGATAGACGACGACGACGACGACGATGATGATGAAGACAATTATTCATTATGTGGGGGTTTTTCAGCTCTCTCTGGCAAACGATTTCGTGGTCAATTGCTTTGATATCTTACTGCGTGTATGCAGTGTCTTTTTCAGAAATATGGCCGATCAAAATCAATACAACGCAAATTTAACTTGTGAAATATTAAAAACAAAATTATCGCTATTCTCCAACGGCTTCTTTTATGATCAAAAAATGAAATTATTGAACATTAAAACAAAATTTTAAAAATCCCCAAACTTACTTATTCCTGACGACATGGCAGTTTGTTTTCTATGAAGTCTTCTTAAATCAAATTGAACATATTTGTTTACTGATATTGGGATTTTTTGGTAGCATTTACATCAGTTTGATTGCAAAAGACTGAACAAGAATTACAGTGACACCACACCCGATTATCAATAGGGGAAGACGGGGTAAAAAGCGCATGGGCGGGTAAGAAGCCCACCCCAATTATCTCATGAAATAAAAAAAATTTCAGTCAAATTTGCCCATGAGACGAATGCTAGACATTAACGCTCGTCTCATGGGCAAAATGAGACTGAAATTTGCTTCATTTCATGAGATAATTGGGGTGGGCTTCTTACCCGCCCATGGGCCTTTTATCCCGTCTTACCCTACTAATATAGAAATTGGCATACCACTGACGTTAACACGGCTGAAATGAACAAGTCAGCAATAATGGTAATTTTTGTTCGTTTTTAAATAGATATATTCAACGCATGCACATCCCTTCCCCCCTCACCTTTTTTTTTTAATCAGCCATGGTTCACAGTTCAGTAAGCCGGAAGTTCCTCTCCAGACTCGGTAGTACGCATGTGCGGGATTTTGAGAGGCAAGGTGTGGGCAACTTAGCTCACTTCCTGTCTTCATCACAGCTTTTGTCTGACTGCTTCCAGGGTTGATCCAAATGAGAGTTTTCTAGAACCTAGACTGTCTGTCTTTCTACGTCTGTCTGTCTGTCTCCCTCTCTACGTGTGTGTCAGTAAAGGCATTCCATTCAGGCACAGCAACAAAGTACAACACTTATCACAATTTTGCAAATGGCGTGACAGTTCCTTTTGATTCAAGGACAAGATTATCATTTTTAATGAGTGCGTAATTTAGCTGCCTCTTCTTGTTCTTGTTCTTGTTCTTGTTCTTGTTCTTGTTCTTCTTCTTGTTCTTCTTCTCGTTCTCCTTCTTCTTCTTCTTCAACACCCGACTATGCAACCAACAACAACAACAACAACAAGTCCACACAACATGTATTTCTAGATAAAACTTTTAAAAAAAATTGCTTAATTGCATATTTTGCCTATTAAAATCTCTTGGTCTATTTAGAAATGGGAAGACCTATGTTTTATTTCTAAGGCTTTGCAATCATATAGTAATAAGCCAAGTGTCTGTGTGTGTGTGTGTGTGTGTGTGTGTGTGTGTGTGTGTGTGTGTGTGTGTGTGTGTGTGTGTGTGTCTGAAACACGAAACGGGCCTTATAACTCCGCCGTTTTTCGACCGAATCGCTTCAAATTTGCTGTGAGCCCTAACGGGGCGATGGCAACGGCAACCGAGGCGGCTGTGTCATTTGCGCGGTTTTTTGCAAATGCGCGAAAGGCGCATCCGCCGGCCTTTCGGCGCATCCGCCGGCCTTTCGGCGCATCCGCCGGCCTTTCGGCGCATCCGCCGGCCTTTCGGCGCCCGTATCTCCGGTATTTCTGGACCGATTGCCTTCAAATTTGGCAGACATATGACCGGGGACGGTGACTATCAATGTACCAAACCGGAAGCGAATCGATTACTTAGGCGCATAACAGCAGCATGATGCAAAACGGGCCTTATAACTCCGCCGGTTTTCAACCGAATCGCGTCAGGCTTGCTGTCACCGGTACAAAGCCTGGCAGCAAATTTGAAGAAAATCGGGAGAGCGCGTCACTCTCAGAGCAGCGCCAACGGGAAACGGGGCCTTATAACTCTGCCGTTTCAAATTTGCTGTACTCAGCATTACCAGTACTTGGCGTTACCGTTACTTTCCAAGCGTTACCGTTACTAGGGAGAGCGCATCACTCTCAGAGCAGTGACAACGCGAAACGGGGCCTTATAACTCCGCCTTTTCTTATCCGAATCCTTTCAAATTTGCTATACTCAGTGTTACCAGTACTTGGCGTTACCGTTACTAGACGTTACCGTTACTAGGGAGAGCGAATCACTCTCAGAGCAGCGTCAATGGGAAACGGGGCCTTATAACTCCACCGTTTATT
>CM065701.1:48606995-48609495 GCA_017654935.2 Phymorhynchus buccinoides
AGTCTGAACAGGTTAGGCGTTTCTTAGTAGGAGACCGTCCCCCAGGGGTCTGTGCTTGGTCCTGTCTTGTTTACCTTTGTATACGTCACCTCTTAGCCAATGTCATCGATCAGCAACAACATGAAACATCACTTCTATGCAGATGACTCACAACTCCAAAACAGTACAACCCCTGAAGATCTAGATTCCATTCTTTCAGAAAGTAACAACTGCTATATTGATATTCAAAATTGGATGGTTCAAAATAAACTTCAATTAAATGGTGAAAAAAAGAAGCAATGCTTGTAGGGACAAAAAACAAACTAGCCTCTGTTTCCTTAGAGTCAATCCAACTGGGTAACAATATCATTCCCCTCTCAGACTCTGTCAAAAACTTAGGTGTCACTTTATTGAGACAATACTCTTTCCATGCAGAGTTTCCTGACTCAGACCTGTCAGTCCTGCTACTATCAAATTCGTCGCATTGCTCTATATTCGTAAATACCTCTCAGATTAAGCCACAGCAAAGCTTGTTACTTCCCTCATCCTATCTCGTATTGACTACTGTAATGCTCTCCTTTCTGGCCTATCAGTCTCTTCTCTATTTTGTCTCCAGCTTATTCAAAACACAGCTGCTTGTCTTGTCCTTAGGAAGAAAAAGTTGATCATGTTAAGCTCCGTTCTTTGCACTGGCTTCCTGTCGCAGACAGCAGAATTGAGTATAAATTAAACACACTTTTGCTATAAATCTATTCATAAAGCTGCTCCATCTTACCTCTGTGACAATATTTCCATCTATACGCCAGCTCGCACTTTACGTTCAGTTTCTGACCCTCTTTCTCTCCAGATCCCTAGGTATAAAGGCGCTCTTTTGCTGTCTCAGAGACCGACCTCCTGGAACAAACTTCCTCTCTCCCTCCGTCAGCGACCGACCCTCTCTGCTTTCAAATCTAGACCTGAAAACCCACCTGTTCCCCCGTCATTAAAGCTCCGCTCTCTTTCTCTTCTCTCTCTCTTGCCATTAGGTCTGTTTCTGCTATATTCCATTTATGTTATCTGTGTGTGTTCGCGTTGTATTGCTTTTGTGTTTGAATGCTTTGAATGCTAACGTGTGTGTGCGCTTTGATTTGATTTGGTTTCTATCAAGATTCAGCGCCGTATAAATACTGTATGAATGTGTGTTGTCAGACTGTTGTTTGCCGTGTGTGTGTGAAACACAAAACGGGCCTTACAACTCCGCCGTTTTTCGACCGAATCGCCTCAAATTTGCTGTGAGCCCTAATGGGGCGATGGCAATGTGAACCGAGGCAGCCATGTCATTTGCGCGGAAACATGTCATTTGTGCTGGCCTCTTGGCGCCCGTATCTCCGGTATTTCTGGACCGATTGCCTTCGAATTTGGTAGGTAGATGACCTGGGACGGTGACTATTGATGTGCCAAACCGGAATCGAATCGATTCAGAAACGCGGGCGATATACGCCGCTTCACCTTTTCACAAATAACTCTGCAGTTTCTTAACCGAATCGCTTTCAATATACTGTCATGCTTGCTGTGGCAGCGGCGAAGCCTGGCTGCAAATTTGAAGAGAATCGGGAGAGCGCGTCACTCTCAGAGCAGCGCCAACGGGAAACGGGGCCTTATAACTCCGCCGTTTCTTAACCGACTCACTTCAAATTTGCTGTACTCAGCGTTACCAGTACTTGACGTTACCGTTACTAGGCGTTACCGTTACTAGGGAGAGCGCGTCACTCTCAGGGCAGCGCCAACGGGAAACGAGGCCTTATAACTCCGCCGTTTCTTAACCGAATCGCTTCAAATTTGCTGTACTCAGCGTTACCAGTACTTGGCGTTACCGTTACTAGGCGTTACCGGTACTCGGCGTTGCGCTAGTTATGTATAAAAGAAAGAGAGAGACACTTGACACTTGGCACTTGACACTTGACAATGTTTTAATTGCCATTGACAATACAGTTTTCATTGAGAGAGAGAGAGAGAGAGAGAGAGAGAGAGAGAGAGAGAGAGAGAGAGAGAGAGAGAGAGAGAGAGAGAGAGAGAGAGAGAGAGAGAGAGAACAGCTGTGAAATGACAACACTTAGCAAGGAGCGAAGAAAACAAAAATTGATTAAAAAGGAAAAAAAAGAAAGAAAGAAGAAAAAACATGTCTGGCTGACATACCTAACATTGCAGGAACAATCTCAGAGACTCCGAAAGCCTGGATGCTTCCACATCAATTTTCAAAAGTCTAACCCCTGCTTACCCCAAACAGAGCCCCTGCCACGTGCTTTTCTCGCGCTGTGATTGGTCCATTAGGGCACAATGTTAGCGCGGCAGGGGCCTGGTCAAGGTGGAATGAGTAATGCTATTTTCCGCTTGTTAAGCAACTTGGCTACTTCAACAATGCTGTTAGTAGCTTGTCTTATCCAATCAGAGCAATGATAATAATTATTTTCCATATTTTTTATCCGGCCTTTCTTTTCTCTGGCGGATAGCTAATTAGTTTGTCTCTATGATTAATTTCTGA
>CM065701.1:48611995-48614495 GCA_017654935.2 Phymorhynchus buccinoides
CTATTGGGTGAGTGCGCTGTGAGATTTAAGAATAAGTAATCATGGAAGAAAGTCCCAAAGAAGGAAGAACAAAACAGGAAAACGGTCTAAGAAAGGTGGATGGAAGCAGATAGCTACGAAGAAGACATTAAAATGAAGGGAAGAGAAAGATGATCTGACGACAACAACTCCCTTCCATTTCACACACACTTCACTCAAAAGGGAGAAGAAGAAAAAAGAAATGAAATGAAAGAAAAGGAAACAAAATAAAGAGAAGGAAAAAGATGGTATGCAATGCTGCTGCAGACAATTCCCTTCCATTTCACACACAGTTCACAGCACAAAACTGAAAAGGACAAAACAGTAGTAGCAGCAGATCGGGACAGAAACAAGTGGCAGACGGAGGAGTCGCGAGCTCCTCTTTTCGTCACCCGGATGGCGCCAGTTTTGATTTCTCGCGCAGGAGAGCGCCTCTGCCTTCCCAGCGTGCACTCGGCTCTCCTTTGCTGCCGTTTGATTGGCTGATTCCCTGGTGCGCGTGTCTGAAGCTGCATAATGAAGCAGATTAGGGCGGTATGGCGACGACGTGTTTTAATATTTTTGCGGTTTTTTTTCTTCTTCCCATTTTGTTTTCCTTTTTATGTTAGTATTTTGCCAGCAATCGTAACGGCTTTCATTTGTTCTCTGTCAGAAAAGACAGACTTGTACGTCACCAAAGTGAGAAAGAGGGAGTGTGTGTGTGTGTGTGTGTGGTGGTGGTGGTGGGGGGGGGGGGGGGGGGGGTCTGGAGGGAAAGGGGTAGGGGACAAAAGGGGGTGGGTTCGAGCACGGTTCGAGAGAAGAATGAAAAAGGAAGAAGACAAAACGATAATGGCAAATTCTGGAGAGGAGAGAGAGAGAGAGAGAAGAGAGAGGAGACGAGAGAGAGAGAGAGAGGAGACGAGAGAGAGAGAGGTGGGTGGAGAGAGAGAGAGAGAGCCGAGAGAGAGACGAGACTGAGACGACGAGAGAGAGAGAGAGAAGAGAGAGAGAGAGGAGAAGAGAGAGAGAGAGAGAGAGACTGAGTAGAGAGAGAGAGAGAGAGGGATGGGAGAGAGAGAGAAGAGAGAGAGAGAGAGAGTGAGAGAGTAGAGAGAGAGAAGAGAGGGAGAGCGAATGATAGAGAGAGAGAGAGAGAGAGAGAGAGAGAGGAGAGAGAGATGATTGAGAGATGAGATGAGAGAGAGAGAGAGATTGAGGGAGAGAGGGAGAGAGAGAGAGAAGTGAGAGAAGAGAGAGAGAGAGAGGAGAGAGAGAGAGAAGAGAGAGAGGGGATGGAGAGAGGCAAGGAGAGGAGACCGAGAGGAGACGAGAGAGTGACCGATCGAGAGGAGAGGAGAGAAGAGAGAGAGGAGAGAGAGAAAGACAGACGACAGCGAGAGAGCTGAGACGAAAGAGAGAGGAGATGAGGAGGAGGATGCGCGATGAGGCGATTGAGTACGTCGAGAGACTAGAGAGACGAGATTTGTACCCCGGCGCGACGATGGAGTGAGATGAGTGAGAGGGAGGAGAGGAGTGAGAGACGTACCGACGAGAGGCGAGAGATGAGAGAGAGAGACTGAGAGAGAGAGAGCGAGAGAGAGAGAGAGATTTGAGGAGAGAGGATTGAGATGAGGAGATAGGAGACGGAGAGATGAGCGAAGGTGAGGGACGAGAGGAGATGAGACGAGTCGAGAGAGAGGGAGGGAGACAGGAGATGAGAGTGCGAGAGAGGGGAGAGGATTTGAAAAGAGATATAGAGACGAGACGAGAGAGAGGAGATTTGATGTCGAGAGAGAGGGATTCGAGGAGTTGAGAAGGAGAGAGATGAGGGGTGAGAGAGAGAGAGAGTGAGAAGAGAGAGAGAGAGAGATTCGAGATTTTTACGGAGAGAGGGAGAGTGTGATTGTTTTAGACTGCACAGAGATGACAGAGAGATAGAGGAGAGAGAGAGAGCGGAAGAGGAGAGAAAGAGATAGATAGATAGAGCAGAAAGAGAGAGAGCGAGAGCAGATGAGAGAGAGAGAGAGAGGAAGGAGGGGGAGGGACAGAGAGAGAGAGAGAGGCGATTGGAAGACGAGGAGAGGAGACGAGAGCTGTGCGAGGACGAAGAGATTGAGTTGGAGCGAGAGAGAGGAGAGGAACGGAGAGCGATGGATCGAGGGAGGAGAGAGAGGACCCCGAAGTGACGGAGGAGACGAGAGAAATGAGTGAGAAAGAGGAGCGACGGAGGGGAGAGAGGGAAAGAGAGAGAGGAGAGAGAGAGAGACGAGAGAGGAGTGGAGGTAGAGATAGAGCCGGCAGAGATTTAGATAGAGATATAGAGATTGATAGAAGGATAGAGAGAGTGAGAGTTAGTGGGAGAGAGAATGAGGACTTGAGGAGTTTGAGAGAGAGAGAGAGAGAGATGAGGATAGAGGAGGTAGTAGAGAGAGAGAGAGACTGATGAGAGATGGAGCGGGAGATTGGGATAGATCTGATGACCAGAGAGACGCGGAGGATC
>CM065701.1:48630385-48639007 GCA_017654935.2 Phymorhynchus buccinoides
CTTGGGTTGTGAACTGGCTTAACCCTTTCGCCGCCTGTGTCATATATCTGCACCATAATGACTTAACACCCATGTCATTAAAAGCCTGGAAATCAGGGTCTGCTACCCAGTGATCTGGTGTTCTTTTCATTTGAGAGGTAAGGATAGGCCTTATATTAAACGTGTCACAGAGGAGTCACCCAATATTGCAGACAATTCCGTTTTTCTACCCATGTAAGTGCAATGGACAAATTTGCACGCACGCACTCACAGCACGCACTAAGCACACACACAAGGGACACACACACACACAACACACAGACAAACACACGCGCGTGCGCATGCACTCACAAGCACACACGCGCGCGCGCGCGCGCGCACGCACACACACACACGCACACAGTCACACACACAAACGCGCACTCGCACGCACACATATGCACACACACACACACACACTCACACACACACACACACGCCGCCGTCTCGCATGCACACACACGCACACACACACGCACACACACACGCACACACACACACACACACACGCACACACACACACACACTCACACGCACACGCACACATACACACATGATACCTTTCTGGGTAGAGATGGAGTTCCAGACTTGTTCCTGCAGATGCTCTATATGAAGAGCCGCCTCTCTCACTATCTCTGCCTGAAAACAAACACACACAAAATAATACACAACAAAACAAGTGACGGCCACTTTGCCCTTTGAAAGTGTGTCTTGCTGTAGATTAAAGAAGATTTATCTTGATGTGTGCTTTAGTTAAAACACTCATTAGATTAATTTGCAAAATGTCTGCTTTTTGTTAAGTGTCATGACACGTTCGGTGTTTTTCTTTGTGATAAATTATTTGCGGTACATTTAGTTATTCCTTTTTTGCTCAAGATGATATAAAATATCTTACATAAAACAAATCGTAAAAAAGGAAGTTACTCTATCAGCCGCTACATCGTTTTCTTGTTCTTCGGAGAAGTCACCAAAGTCATTGTTGACCATCAATGTTTTGGACTAAGAAGGTGAAGAAGAAGGTGAAGAAGAAGGTGAAGAAGAAGGTGAAGAAGAAGGTGAAGAAGAAGGTGAAGAAGAAGGTGAAGAAGAAGATGAAGAAGAAGGTGAAGGAAGAAGAAGGTGAAGAAGAAGATGAAGAAGAAGATGGAAGAAGAAGGTGAAGAAGAAGAAGAAGAAGAAGAAGAAGAAGAAGGTGAAAGAAGGTGAAGAAGAGGATGAAGAAGGTGAGAAGAAGGTGAAGAAGAAGTGAAGAAGAAGGATGCGGAAGGTGAAGAAGGTGAAGAAGAAGGTGAAGAAGAAGAAGTAGAAGAAGAAGATGAAGAAGAAGGCTGAAGAAGAAGGTGAAGAAGAAGGTGAAGAAGAAGGTGAAGAAGAAGGTGAAGAAGAAGGTGAAGAAGAAGGTGAAGAAGAAGGTGAAGAAGAAGGTGAAGAAGGATGTGAAGGAGAAGAAGGTGGAGAAGAAGGTGAAGAAGATGAAGAAGAAAAGAAGAAGAAGAAGGAAAGAAGGTGAAGAAGAAGAAGAAGGTGAAGAAGAAGATGAAGAAGAAGGTGAAGAAGAAGGTGAAGAAGAAGGTGAAGAAGAAGGTGAAGAAGAAGGTGAAGAAGAAAAAAGTGAAGAAGAAGGTTGAAGAAGAAGGTGAAGAAGAGGGGGAAGAAGAAGGTGAAGAAGAAGGTGGAAAAGAAGAAGAAGAAGTGAAGAAGAAGGTGAACAAGGAAGAAAAAGAAGGAGAAGAAGAAGATGAAGAAGAAGAAGAAGAAGGTGAAGAAGGTGAAGAAGGTGAAGAAGGTGAAGAAGAAGGTGAAGAAGAAGGTGAAGAAGAAGGTGAAGAAGAAGGTGAAGAAGCCCTATGCATGAAGAAGGTTGAAGGAAGGAATCTGTTAAGAAGAAGGTGAAGAAGAAGGCTGAAGAAAGGAATGAGTGAAGTGAAGAAGAAGATGTGCGAAGAAGAAGGTGAAGAAGAAGGTGGGTGTGAAGAAGAAGCCGTGAAGAAAGAAGGTGAAGAAGAAGGTGAAGAATAAAGGGTGAAGAAGAAGGGGAAGAAGAAGGTTGCCGCCGAAGGTGCAGAAGAAGGTGAAGAAGAAGGTGAAGAAGAAAGGGGGATGATAGAAGGGTAAAAGAAGAAGGTGAAGAGAAGGTGAAGAAGAAAGGTGAAGGAAGTCCGAAGAAGAAGTGTGAAGAAGAAGAAGAAAGGTGAAGGTGTGAAGACAGAAAGGTGAAGAAGAAGGTGAAAATAGTGAAGAGAAGGTAAAGAAGAAGGTGAAGAAGAAGGTGCCCGAAGAAGGTAAAGAAGAAGGTGAAGAAGAAGATGGTGAAGAGAAAGAGTTGAAGAGCGGAAGATTCCGAAAGAAGTTGAAGAAGAAGATGAAAGAAAGATGAAGAAGAAAGAAGAAGAAGGTGAGGAGAAGGAGGAGGCCGAAGATGAAGGAGAAGGTGAGAAGAAGGAGAAGAAGGAAGAAGAAGGTGAAGAAGAAGGTGAAGAAGAAGGTGAAGAAGAAGGTGAAGAAGAAGGTGAAGAAGAAGGTGAAGAAGAAGGTGAAGAAGAAGATGAAGAAGAAGGTGAAGAAGAAGGTGAAGAAGAAGATGAAGAAGAAGGTGAAGAAGGTGAAGTGAAGAAGAAGGTGAAGAAGAAGGTGAAGAAGAAGGTGAAGAAGAAGGTGAAGAAGAAGAGCAGAAAATATGCACGAAACAAGTGAGGGAGACAGTGCATTTAGTCATGTTCTTTTTCAGTGTTTTTTGTGACTTTGTTTCAAACATAGATTATTTGTTTTTATATCAATACTTTTTGTGTATATTTGTCTTTGAAATCATGTAACATGTGAATATGGTAAACTGCTGAGAGCTTTTCTGTCAGTGATGCTATTTTTGTGCCTTTGTCGTAAATGTGGACGATTTGTTTTTATTTCAATACTTTACCTCGTCTTTCCTATCTTGTCCATTGTAAAGCGCATAGAACATTTCCAATGGATTATTTATCTCTCTGTCTCTCTCCCTCTCTCTCTGTGTGACTGTGTCTCTCTCTGTGTGTGTGTGTGTGTGTCTCTCTCTCTGTGTCTCTGTCTCTTCTCTCTCTCTCTGTATCTCTCTCTCTTTGTCTCTCTCTCTGTGTCTCTCTCTCTCTACTCTTCTCACTCACACTCTCTCTCTCTCTCGTGTCTGTCTCTCTCCCTCTCTCTCTTCTCTCTCATATCTCTCTCTCTCTCTCTCTCTCTCTCTCTCCTCTCTCTCTCTCCTCTCTCTCTCTCCTCTCACTACGCCCAACTAACGAAAATCGCGTGATAAGCCCCCTAGTGGATTGGCTGCCCCATGGCGTGAATTAAAATCCCACTAAGTCGCTTATTGGGTACGCATGTGTCCGTTTTCCAGTTTTCACTGGTCTCCCCGCTGCTACAGTCGACACATTCCGATTTGGGAGGAGCTCAAAGGAGAAAACAATATATGGAAGATTTTTTTTGAGGAAAAAAGTCAGGAGAAATGGGCTCAAAAAAAAAGTCAGAAAGATAGTAGATGACATAGATAATCAAAAAAGAAAAAGCAAGAGTCAAGAGAGTGACAGATTAGAGGAAGTTACGAGCACAGAACTTCCAGAAGGTGGAGGAAATATTTGTACGGAAGACCCCCCACCCCCTACCCCCCATCCCCCCCGCCGGTGTCCCCACGGGGGGATTCAACCAATCATCTTTCGCTCAGTAACTTTACTACCCCCTCCAAAATCCACCCCACCCCCTCCGTTACCACAAACCCCCATGACACAGTATATGACGCTGTCACAGACATCACACACAAACATGTCTATGTTACCCTGTCCCCTTTTACCCCCCTCCTCACCCCACCCCCCTTAGTTATCTCCTCCACCCCCACCCCCACTCCCTCAACGTGCCATAGATGACGCCGAAAGCGACACTAGACCGAAGAGAGTCTACCCCATTATACCCCCTTTTGGCTGGAACACCCCCATATGTCACCTCAGCTCCTTCCCAGATGTCCCTCTCTCTCTAGCAGCTACCTTTAAACTAGGGTGGTTTTCCTAGGGTAAACCGCTAGATTCAAAAGAAGGAATTGTGTGGGTTTTTTTTTTTAATCTAGTGAGGAAAACGGGAAAGTTTTTGTATGGGAATACTACTACCTTTTGCGTCAATACTTATTAAAATAGTTATCTCCCTTAAAATAAATCATAGTCGATCATTTGAGAACCAATATCAAAACCAAGAAAACGAATGGCTATTGCATTTGAAATCACAAAACATACACATGAAACAGGTGGGGAAAGTCTTCTACACTCTTTTAGAAAAATTCATGAACACATAACAAGGACATTGAAAAAAACAAGGACATTGGAAAAAAATCACCTCAAAAGAAATTCATAAAAATATTTTTCAATATTTTCTTTTCACGCTGGTTGGTTTCCATAAACCCCCGCCCTCTCTATCGCTCGGGAAAGCTCGGCTTGTCTCGCAGGTGTCACGCGCTGCGCGTGCGTACATCCTCCCCATATCGTAGCGGCGACAACGCTTCTCTTTTTTTAGGGAGAAAACAACCAAGTAGGGGAGAGTTCAACGTGAGTGGAGGGTGGGGCTTAGCTGGGGACTAGTGCGATGTGCCCCCGTCTGTATGATCATAAATGATGTCTGTCTCTATGTGCCCCGTCAGTGTGTCCCCGTCTCTATATGTCCCTGCCTCTATGATTTTGCCAACGTCTCTATGATTATAATTATTATGATGTCCCCGTCTATATATGTTCCTACCTCTATAATTTTGCCCCCGTCTCTATGTGTTCCCGTGGAATAGGGTTAGGGTAAGGGATAGGATTAGAAGTCAAGGCTAGTGTTTGGATTCGCGACAGGCTGAGGGTTGGGTGAACCCAAAGACGGAGAGATTATAAGAAAGGACAAATAGAGGCAGTACATCAAATGGAAATGGGGACATATTATAGAGACGGGGGACTACGATAACATTGGGGGGGGATAACATTGGGGATCAACTGACTAGAAATGGGGTCACAAAAACACATGCTATGTAGCCCTTTAAGAGAGAGAGAGAGAGAGAGAGAAGGAGAGAGATAGAGAGAGAGGAAGAGAGGAGGAGCAACTAAACAAATGTCCCATATGTTGGATGTGCCTCCCAGGTCGAGATGGACGTAAAATATTTCCAAAATTACTTTACGAAGAGAGGATAGAGAGAGAGAGAGAGAGAGAGGATAGAGAGAGAGAGAGGAGAGAGGAGAGAGAGGAGGGGTGTGAGAGCTTGTTAACAGAGGTGGTGACAGTGGACTTAACTGTTGTTTACCCCACTAGGGTGGGGTACTGGACAACCCAGCAACCTAAGATTCGGTCCCATGGAAGGGTGGTGTCGCTTATTGGGGGCATGGGATTGGTGGATTTATATTGTGGGGATTGGGTTATTGGGGGGTGTCCTGTCAAAAGAGGGAAGTGGAGCAAAGGAAAAGAGTGCTCCTTTTCAAAACTAAACTTACAAAAACCTCTAAACTCTATCAAAAAAACCCTTCCAAGACAAAAACTCCAAACCAAAAAACCGAAAACAGGGGTGTAAAAACACACATAACCGAAAGGAAAAGGGTGCTCAAAACATACATAAAACAAAACCTTACATACTTCAACTACTTCCGTTGTAAATTGTTGTTGTTGGTAGTAGAAGACGAAGGAAGGGGCTTTTGTTGACGTGATAGGGGGGCGTGTGTGACACATGTAATGTATCATAGAAAAAAGAAGACATAGGGAGAGAAAAAGAGAAAATAAGAGACAGTTTGCTGGGGAGGGGGGGGGGGGGGGTGGGGGGGCGCTTTAGGGAAGTAAACTTAGGACCCAGTGTTTTTTAATTGTATCCGCATAACTAAGAGTTTGTTGACAATTGCTTAGTTGTTTTTCATAGCTGGCTACTATTAGCTGCTAGAAACTGCTACGGGCTTAGTCACGGACACAGAGAGAGGGGGGGGGGGGGGAGGGGGGGGGGGATGGAGGGATGGACAAATAGAGAGAGAGAGAAGAGCAGAGATGAGTATAGAGAAGAGAGGCGAGCGAGAGAGGAGGAGAAGTCCTGAAGTCTTTATTGATTAAGGCCTCTCCTGCCCATTTATCAATACTTTTTATTTATCAATAAATTAATGTAAACTAGAACAAGTACAATCATGATAACGTTTTTTACAGTCATGAGAGGAAGGTGGGGGAGCGATCATAAAGAGAGGATTGGAAAGATTGGGGAATGTGTAGAAGAGTTGGGGTGTGATTGCACTGTGCATAAAAAGCAGTACATTAACAAAACTTCTGTCTATAAAAAAAAATATTTTTTTTCTACCACTTTCTTTTCTTTTGCTTACTACTTTACATCTTTATTTACTTATTCATTTATGTATATCTTTTTCTTTACTTTAACGAAATAAATAAACGAAGATGTTTCAAAAAGGCTTTTTTTTTCGTGAAAATTAAAAAGAAGCGTATACCCCCCCGCGTATCCCTGCCAACTCCCCTACACTCTACTAATCGTACTGGGGGGGGCCGTATCTCTGCCGTACAGTCTACTGGCCGTCATCTTGCCTCTGCCAAGGACAAATTCTGACAACAAATACCCTCTTTCTACAGAGGCCACCCCTCTTTCGACACGATGACAGTTAGTTTCAACTTCTGATATAACTTAACATAATTGTTTTCGAATTGCTCATGAAGAGTATTTTCTTACTTAGTTCTTTGTTACGGCTTATTTGGATTGTTTATTTTTGGGCTAATGTTAAGCTCAACTCTCCTCCTCCGCTGTTTCCATCCAAGGGTTAAGTTGGCCAATCAGCTAATGGGCCAGATCAGCCTCCCTCCGATTTGAAACCTTTTCCGTTAAGCTGATTGCCAACTTTCACCCTGGAACAGCGGAGCCTCTGATCTTAACATTTGCCGTTTATTTATGGTTGTTTTGAACAGTCGTCATAATGTAATATTATACATGTAGATAGCGAGCACACTGTAAGCTTCCAGCTTGATGCTGCTCATCTATGTTGACGATGTGCTGATGTATATGTGCCCCGTTGACCTGAATAAAGATGGATTTAAACCAACTTAACATAATGTTTCTGCATAATTGCTTCAACTTAATGCTCGTCATCAAATCGTTAAGAAATGAAGTTTTTGCTTGGCTTAAGCCCTTCTTTTGTTTTTAAACTTCTGAAAGGATCTTGATGAAAGTTAAGGCGCCAGGCAAAGAATAATCACGTTTTGTATTAAAACAGGCTACTTTTTCTTCTTGTTTTCTTCGCGTTCTTTTTTTATATTTGGCTTAAGCAAATCTTTAATTATGTCCAAACAACACGATACACAATACAAAACAGAGCATCAACGAGCTAACGCGTATAGCATGTTTCATTGAAATAGCCCGCAAATCTATTTTTCAACATGTCTAAGTGTCATGTTCCTTTATACAAGAATGTATAAAACAAATGTGCACAACCATTAGCAGATCACTGACCAGCCACCATTGCTGTGCCTTTTGGGGGATTTGGTCTGCGTTCTATAGTGGTTCTTTCTTCCTTCTTTTTTTTCTTTTTTCGAAACGCATCAGACAGACGGACACCTCTGTATCCAATAACTCCGTCGTCATCTCGTCTCCCGTCTCTTCCTCGATCGTCGCTCCCTCCGCTCTCTCCTCTCTCTCCCCCCCCACTTTCCCCCACCTCAAAAATCCTTTCCCTCTCCTCCCTTTATTCCCTCCTCTCTCCTCCGACTCCAACCGATCTCTCCCCTCCCTCTCCTCTCATCTCTCTCTCCCAGTCTCATCTCTATCTCTCCTCTCTCTTCGTCTACCCCTCAATTTCTTCTCTCCCTCTCGTCTCCTCGCCTCTCTCGTCCCCATCCTCCTCCCGCTCCTTCTCTCCGTCTCACTCTCTTACCTTCTCTGGCCCTTTCGACGTCTCAATCCCCTCCGTCCCACGATGTAGCATCTCCATCCCTCTCTCCGCTCTCTCTCTCTCCGTTCTCTCGCTCTCTCCCCTCTCTCTCTCTCGTTCTCCTCTCCCTCTCTCCTCTCATCTCCCTCCTCCAATCTCCCTCTCTCCTCTCTCTCCTCACACAGAAAGACAGCTGTAGGTTGAGCATTGGCATTAGTAAACTTTTAATATTTTCTATATTTGTCTGAAAGTTATTCACGTTCGAGTATAGTGCAGTCTGACGACCCTCAATCTACAGTGTTTAATTTTTTAAAAATTTAAAATCCTGATATGACTAGCGTTGTGTTCTTAGAAACAAATCTTCTGAATAACTAATCCATCTAAAACAGTTTTTAAGACAAAAACGCAATGTAACGCGAGGAAACAAACAGCTTTAAATAGTCCTTAATCGCCCAACAAGCTTGCTCTCCACATGTTGGCATTTAGCTGTTGTGTTTTCAACGCTTGGCATTTTTTGATCCATGGTCATTGCTTTCTGCTTCCCCATTTTTTATTAGCCTGCAAACAACCCTGTCATCTGGAGCTTTCAAACAATAGGATTTTGACCTTAGCCCTCTGAGGCTCCACATGTTCGTGGGTGGGGGTGGGGGGGTGGGGGGGGAGGGGGCTTTAAGGAAACGAGGAAGAGGGGGGGGGGGGGGGGGTGGGGGGGCAAATAAGA
>CM065701.1:48639507-48654507 GCA_017654935.2 Phymorhynchus buccinoides
CACACCCTGCATAGCAGCAGTGTTCAGAGTTTAATCATTGAAAGGAAACCTTTTGAAACTATTCCTTGACATGTACCCATCGACATCATCATATAGTAAAAAGCCAAGTGTCCGTGTGTGTGTGTGTCTGTCTGTCTGTCTGTCTGAAACACAAAACGGGCCTTATAACTCCGCCGTTTTTTGACCGAATCGCTTCAAATTTGCTGTGAGCCCTGACGGGGCGATGTCAACGGCAACCGAGGTGGCCGTGTCATTTGCGCGGTTTGGCAAATGCGCAAAACGCGTATACGCCAAACTCTCAGCGCCCGTATCTCCGGCATTTCTGGACCGATTGCCTTCAAATTTGGCAGGTAGATGACCAGGGAGGGTAACTATCGGTGTGCGAAGCGAATCTGTTCAGAAACGCGTGCGCTATACGGCGCTTCACCATTTCACGAATAACTCCGCCGTTTTTTAACCGAATCGCTTCAACTTTGCTGTCAGGCTTGCTATGGCCCGGGCAAAGCCTGGCAGCAAATGTGAAGAGAATCGGGAGAGCGCGTCACTCTCAGAGCAGCGCCAACTTGAAACGGGGCCTTATAACTCCGCCGTTTCTTAACCGAATCGCTTCAAATTTGCTGTACTCAGCGTTACCAGTACTTGGCGTTACCGTTACTAGGCGTTACCGTTACTAGGGAGAGCGCATCACTCTCAGAGCAGCGCCAACGGGAAACGGGGCCTTATAACTCCGCCTTTTCTTAACCGAATCGCTTCAAATTTGCTGTACTCAGTAAGGTGCGGGGGGTAGTAGAACGGGATGAGTGAAGAAGATGGAAGGAGGGAGAGAGACAAAAGTAATAATAATATTTCGCGGACCCGGCGAAACCAGTACTCAGCGTTACCAGTACGTGGCGTTACCAGTACGGTGCATTGCCAGTACTAGGCGTTGCGCTAGTGTTTTTAATTTCCCTTTGATGCGTTACTTTTGGGACACCATATTCTCTGTTCTTTTCTGTTCTGCTGCACGGAAGATGTGAACATGAACATTATTCTTTGAAAGTGTGAAGGCGAATTGTCTTTATGGGATACTAACTTCGTTTAATTGAACTTTGAACTACTTCACCCGAATAAGAGATAGGCCTAGTAAACAGAAAGAGAATACACATCTTTCTGCTCAAGTTAATGCAAAGGAAGACCGCTGAATCAAACAAGTCCATTAAGGGATTAAGTGGCAATCTCTCCCAGGGATAATAATGAAGGAAGGGGGGGGGGGGAGAATAGAATGGCAAGGCACAAAACGTACTCCCATTGAGTCTGAACTTTTACGTTGCTTTCTTTTAGCATTGCTGACTGTAAGCAATCACATGATTGTTTATATGCCAGTCAGTCGTTTCCGACTATGACTGCCAGATAGCGGACGGAGCAGCTGCTGTCCTAAATGGCTTGGCTATAATTAGTTTAAACCAGAGATGCCTTTCCTAGAACACATCCCCACTCTCTCGACTAAAAGACTTTGAGGGCCGCTGGTGTTGGAGAATGCCCCATTGCAAAACGTCCACCAATCCCTTTGACTGACTCTAGAGCCAGCGCAGTTGCCCCCGATTTTGAGGGTCATAGTCTTTGACAAAAGACTAAGAGAAAAAGGAGGATTGTAGATACATGAACAACAGCTTTTTATTGGAAGTCTTCTTAACAAAACTGCATTGAAATGTGTTAATTGCTTCACGATATACTCGTTAACATTGTTGGTGTTGCGCGGCTTAAATTAAGATTGCGACAATTATCATCGAAGCATTGCAAATGATTCTACCAAATTCAATTTTCAACGGTTCAGAAGTTAAGGTAACAAGAGTTTGAAAGTGTGAGAACTGCGAATTATTCAGTCACTGATATTGGCCGTTTTAGTAACAAACAGTGTAGCAAATGGGCAATACGTTTTGCTTGGACGTATTTAAAACAACAACAACAACAAGCACAGACTGATACATACACGCATCAGGCCTTTGTTTCGATTCTAAAGTCATTCCGTTCTACAACTTGACTGAGCCTAAAAATAAAATTGAGACTTGACCGAGGGAAGTTTCGAAGTATAAGAATCCTGACTGTAATCCCCTGAATGCAGAGCAGGAATTTCACACGGCTTAGTGTAGAGTTAGTGTGGCAGTAGCAGAGCAGTGAGAGGCACAATCAAGGTCAGATCATAATGAAATCAGGACTCCTGTTTCCTTCCACCTCCCCTGCTCTCAGATCTTATCTCCCCCTGCCAGGGGACTGGCGCAGTTAGCAGGCAATTAACTCCACAGAAAATAGAGCACCTTCCTCCTGAGACTTTAACCCACAGACCGCCCGCGCCGCCTGACAAGTGGCCCGCCATGACACAGTCGCCGCGAAGCTGAACGTGAAGGGCCTGTGAGGTGGGTGGGCGGGGGGAGCTGAACGTGAAGGGCCTGTGAGGTGGGTGGGCGGGGGGAGCTGTTCCTTAAAAGAGGAATTAAAGTGTCAGGGCCTGGAATCTGGAACAAGATCTAACAGTGGCAGGGACAGAAAATGCACGGAGACTTTAGGGGCACAGCCTTCGCGAGAAACTCCGGGAATTTGCTCAGCCGAAGTCAGCTACCGGGTAGATCACGTGACTGCCAGACCTCCCCGGAAGTGAGCGGTCAACGGTCCGGGAATGGATCCAGATTGTCGTCTGGCAAAACAAAAGGGATGGACTGATCTGGCGCTGTTAGCTGAAGGTCTTATTACATCAAAACAAAGGGATGGACTGATCTGGCGCTGTTAGCTGAAGGTCTTATTACATCAAAACAAAGGGATGGACTGATCTGGCGCTGTTAGCTGAAGGTCTTATTACATCAAAACAAAGGGATGGACTGATCTGGCGCTGTTAGCTGAAGGTCTTATTACATCAAAGCCAAACGAGTTGCCCCAGTTGACAACACCAAGGGAAAATGCGCAAGATTTACAATCCTCTTTTTTATGCATCCAAAGCTAGCTAGCTGCTTTCGTGAACATTCAAACTTTCTTCTTCTTCTTCTTCTTCTTCTTCTTCTTCTCTTCTTCTTCTTCTTCTTCTTCTTCTTCTTCTTCTTCTTCTTCTTCTTCTTCTTCTTTGGTGACAATCCTGAGAAGACCATTGCTGTTGACGGGACTATAAACAATGCAAAAATAAAAGAAAATAAATTCTTCTTCTTCTCCTTTGAATCTCTTATCGGTTTGTTGTTGTTGCGTTTTAAAAATTTATTCCGTTTTAATTACAAGAAAGTTTTCTGTTTGTTTTAGGATTCTAGGTATTTTTCAAACTGTTTTCTGAATGTTTATATGTTACATTCTGATTATTTTCATGTTGTTTCCGGATAATGTTCATGTTATTTGCTTTGTGTTTGTGGTTGTTTTTATGCTAATTCGTGGTTGTTTTTATGTCGTTTTCGCATTTGGTTTCACGTTATTTTAGGGTGTAGTTTCGCCTTGTTTTGGGTGTAGTTTCATGTTATTTTAGGGTGTAGTTTCACGTTATTTTAGGGTGTAATTTCTCCTTGTTTTGGGTGTACAGTATTTTCACGATGTTTTCGAGCAGTTTTAAGGTGTACTGTGGCGGTTTGTGTTGTTGCTGTGTTTTCTGCCTGTCTGGGCTGTATGTCGTAAACCGCTGGACAGAATCGCTTAAATTGTGCTCACAATTCGTTTTCTGTTGTATGTTCAGGTGTGGTTCCAGAACCGCCGCGCCAAGTGGCGGAAGAGGGAGCGGTTCGGTCAGCTGCACACAATGAGGGCCATGACCGGCCACAACGGACCCTATGACGTCACCCTGGGCCACAGGACAGACCCGTACAACACCCAGGTCAGGATTAGCACTGTGGTATGCCCGTGTCGTCCCAGACTATGACTGCCACTTACCGGGGGAGGCAGCTGCTATTCTGGCGGGCTGGGCTAATTGTTTTATAGTGGAGATGCCTTGCCCAGGGCACAGCCTCACCCTCTCGGCCGAAGGGATTTGAGGACACTGTGAAAATGCCAGATGCTAACCAATACCTTTGGCTGCAGCACTAGAGCCAGTACAAGCACCCTCTTGTTTGAGAGTTATAGTGTTCCACTAATCTTTAAGCTGTACCATGAATTTATTTCCCATATCGTAGAAAACCACTGTACAGCTACCACTTTACTGTTGGCCCTCTCATGTCAACCAGTGATAAACCACTGTACAGCTCCCACTTTACTGTTGGCCCTCTCATGTCAACCAGTGATAAACCACTGTACAGCTCCCGCTTTACTGTTGGTCCTCTCATGTCAACCAGTGATAAACCACTGTACAGCTCCCACTTTACTGTTGACCCTCTCATGTCAACCAGTGATAAACCATTGTACAGCTCCCACTTTACTGTTGGCCCTCTCATGTCAACCAGTGATAAACCACTGTACAGCTCCCACTTTACTGTTGGCCCTCTCATGTCAACCAGTGATAAACCACTGTACAGCTCCCACTTTACTGTTGGCCCTCTCCTGTCAACCAGTGATAAACCACTGTACAGCTCCCACTTTGGCCCTCTCACCAGTGATAAACCATGTACAGCTCCCACTTTACTGTTGGCCCTCTCATGTCAACCAGTGATAAACCATTGTACAGCTCCCACTTTACTATTGGCCCCTAGTACAGACAAATGTCAACCATTTAGTACTAAGCATCCCTAACAGCCATTCACCTCTTGTAAACATTATACAAAAAAAGATGTTTGGAACAAGGATTTGAGAAGCCCTTTATCAATGTTGTAAAGTTTCTTTCAGGAGCACCATCTCTCTCCTGCATTTTCCCCTTCCTTAAACGTTTTGCAGAAAGTATCATTTCATAATGTGGATGTAGGAAGTTGATGTTCTCATGCATCCAGTTTTGCCATGAAGGTGTTTTATTTTTGGAATCGACGATGATTTTATAGTAAATATTATGATGAGTATGTAACATTATGTTACACATTCAAATGCGTGTTAAAGTAAAAAAAAAGAAGTAGCGACTGCAACGCATTCTTTCACACCCAGGTCTGAAAAGAAGACTAACAGCCCCCCCCCCCCCCCCCCCACATACACACACTTTCCACTTTCACTTTGATATTTGAGGGTGAAAAGATGAAAAGGATGTTCTCAGGTGGAATAAACTGTTATGAGATGGAAGCCGGGGGTGGTATAAGGAAGATGGAAGGGATGGGTGTGAAGTTTTGTTTTGTTTTGTTTTGTTTTGTGTGTGTGTGTGTATACGCGCGCGAGTACATATGTGCATGTGTGTATACGCGCACGCGCACGCGCGTGCTGTAGTTTAGAGTTAGGGAGTGTACAGGAATGAACTGAAAAGCGGGCAGTGTTGCTGTGTTATGTATTAAACAGTAATTCTACACCACAGGGTGAGGTCATCACAGACAGAACGCAAAACAACTGCCCGTAGCTTTGTTCTGAGAGAGAGAGAGAGAGAGAGAGAGAGAGAGAGAGAGAGAGAGAGAGAGAGAGAGAGAGAGAGAGAGAGAGAGAGAGAGAGAGAGAGAGAGATTAAATAAGAACCCCAAAACACAATTCTATCGTATATTATCAACACACTGTCCACCCACACCCGCACCCCAACAAAAATAAAACAACATCAATATCATCAACACCCACACACACACACACACGCACGCACGCACGCACGCACGCACACGAGTGCTTTTCAAGTTTCGTTTCTAAATGTTTCTGAATTCACAATTATTTATAAGTATTTGTTAATAATTATATCAATCAATCAATCAAATAATTTATTATGTCCTCAAGTACTTCAAATTTGCTGTGAGCCCTAACGGGGCGATGGCAACGGCAACCGAGGCGGCCGTGTCATTTGCGCAGTTTGACAAATGCGCGAAACGCGTATCCGCCGGCCTCTCGGCGCCCGTATCTCCGGCATTTATGGGCGGATTGCCTTCGAATTTCGAAGGTAGATGCTAGTTAAAATAATTTTGCAAACACTCCCATGCCAAATCTCTTATATTTAATATCTCAAGCTATGTCTATTCCCCTGCACCCCCCCCCCCCCCCCCCTCTTACAGTTCTAACACTTATTTAAGGAAAGAAAGGTACGTCATTTTGAAATGTGGTTAAGGTTATTTCTATGTGGGAAAAGATGTGGCGATGTGATGCTTTTCGTCTTAAAGGCTGTGTTTGAAAACGCCGTGACGTTACACCACTGATTTGAAGAACAATCAGTTATCATGTCATGCATGTTGAAAAGCTATTGTAGTTTAAATATGACAATGACGTTATGTGCAGCTATGTGGTGTGATGTGGTTGTATGTGTTACGGACAGACACATCCATGATGTGGATGGAAATGCACAACCATGACAACACCAACATGTGAACCAATGTGTTAGAATGTGGTATTATGTGTCATTACGTGGTGTTATGTGCTAATGATACGTGGCGTGATACGGTATAGTGTGGTGTGTTACAGGCTGACCCATCTATGATGTGGATGGAAATGTACAACCATTACAACAGCAACATGTGGAACAGTGTGTCATTATGTGGTGTTATGTGATGATAATACATGGCGTGATATGGTATAATGTGGTGTGATGTGTTACAGGCTGACCCATCTATGATGTGGATGGAAATGTACAACCATTACAACAGCAACATGTGGAACAGTGTGTCATTATGTGGTGTTATGTGATAATACGTGGCGTGAAATGGTACAATGTGGTGTGATGTGTTGCAGGCTGACCCATCTATGATGTGGATGGAAATGTACAACCATTACAATAGCAACATGTGGAACAGTGTGCCTGGAATCAAAGGATACCTCACTATGGGTGAGATGGCAGTGACAGTCAGCAGTATCCGTAGCCACAATATTAATGGCAGCCATCGGTTTAGTTTGCAGCGTGTACACGTGCGCTTGTGTGTGTGTGTGTGTGTGTGTGTGTGTGTGTGTGTGTGTGTGTGTGTGTGTGTGTGTGTGTGTGTGTGTGTGTGTGTGTGTGTGTGTGTGTGTGCGTGTGTGCGTGTGCGTGCGTGCGTGCGCGTGTGTGTGTGTGTGTGTGCGTGCGTGCGTGCGTGCGTGCGTGCGTGTGTGTGTGCGTGTGCGTGTGCGCGTGCGTGTGAGTGTGTGTGACCATTGCTACTTTTATTGATATCTCTAATAATTAATTCGGTAAAGGTAAAGATGTGCCACCCCCCATGCATTTCTCGGTTAATTGTATTTTTCCGTTTTTGCCTTTCTTACCATACATAAAGCTGTATTTTAGGAACATTTTTAGCTAATTACCTTTTTGGAATACTAACCCTATCCCTAACCCTACCCCTAAACCTAACCCTACCCCCCACTATGTACTGCAGTACACCGCGATTTGTCACAGTTGTGGTTCGTTGCGTTTTTTTCGTCTTATAGGGTGGGGGGTAGGGTTAGGGTTAGGGCTAGGGTTAGGGCTAGGGTTAGTATTCCAAAAAGGTTATTAGCTAAAAATGTTCCTAAAATACAGGTTTATGTATGGTAAGAAAGGCAATAACGGAAAAATACAATTAACCGAGATAGGTAGGGTACTACTGCTGCTGCTGCTGCTACTGCTGCTGCTGCTACTACTACTACTGCTGCTGCTGCTGCTGCTGCTACTGCTACTACTACTGCTGCTGCTACTACTACTACTACTACTACTACTACTACTACTACTACTACTACTACTACTACTACTACTACTACTACTACTACTACTGCTGCTGCTACTACTACTACTACTACTACTACTACTACTACTACTACTACTACTACTACTACTACTACTACTACTACTACTACTACTACTACTACTACTACTACTGCTGCTGCTGCTGCTGCTGCTGCTGCTACAGCTACTGCTACTACTACGATGATGACGACGACGACAACGATGCTGCTGCTGCTGATACTGAAGATGATGTTGAAGAAGAAGATGAAGATGGCGATGATGACGACAATGATGATGATGATGACGATGATGATGACGATAATGATGATGACGATGTTGATGATGATGACGATGACGATGAGAACAAAAACGATAAAGATAATGACTATTACGCTGACGAGGATGATGAGGACGATAATGATGATGAAGATTACGACTGTGTGTTTCAGACTCCCAGTCCCTGACCCCCAAATGGCCTGGCGGGGTCAGCCCAGCGGTGTACCCGGGGTGGAGCGACCCCCAGCTCCTCTACCCCTCCCCCTCCCCCCACCACCACCACGCCCACCATCCACCCCCTTCTTCCTCCTCCTCCTCCGACCTCCACCCCGCCTGTGGAGGGGGCAACCCCCCGCCCCCCCCCCCCCACACCCCTGGCGCCTACCCCCCGTCCTACCAGCAGTGCTCCACTCCGGGAGGACACTGAGAGGAAACCCGTTCTTCGTTAGTCATGGCCGTGCGGTGTGTTGAATTATAGGGACTCCGTCACGCATGATCAACACCCCACTACGTCCTCACTGTGCGCTGAATGTGTAGAGAACCCCGCGAGGTCGGGAGGAAGGCTTCTCCAGCGTGACTGCAACCACCACCTCACAATATGTGCGGAGTGGAGACCCACGGCTGGAGAGATGTAGATGGAGCCAGGCTCTTGGCGCGGGTCTTACGCTGCCGCTACGTTCTCAGTGCTCCGAAACGACTCCGGTCGTCTACGTACTGCCACGATGTTGTCCCCGTTCTCACTACGATCCCCCCCCACACACACACACACACACTACCTTTCCCACTTACGTCCTTGCTAAGTGTGTTTCGGGTAATGTTCAAAATGTGCGTAGCAAGAACGCAGCCTCCCACGCTCCTAACAAGACCCCACTGCGTCCTCGCTGATCGTAGAGGAAGTTGCGAGAACGCTGTGTGTGTTTTGGTTGGTAGCAGCGTGGTCAACCGGGACGATAGAGTGACTCTGTGCTTAAAGACCCAGTGACGCACCACGATTAAGTCCCTTGGATTTGTCTGGGTAGCTGTGACCCACATACAAATTTCCCCAACTTGAAATTGAGGCTGCTCTTTAAACTGATGTTTCGGTTTGAATTTTGGGCCATTTATATGGGAGTCAGACTTGGTCAAAACAAGATTTCTTTCCAGCTATAAGAGGGAAAACCCGTGAAACCCGTGATTTTGACACGTGATCTGGTGGGTCTGTAAGGGTTGGCGTCCTAGTCAACAACATGAGGTTCCAGGGTCGACAGCAGCAGGGTTGTGTGCGTCACGCGAGCTTCACGAAGGCCAGTTGCATCCTGTGGTCAATGACATTTCTTGTAGGAGAGACGACCCAACAATTGACTTTGTCTCGTGTCCTGCTAACTACACTCACTGTTTTTAACGCGTTAAAGAAACCAGCGGCAACAAAATCCATTGGAGTGCCTTCAAAATGATGAACCAAACGTCGTGAGCGTTTCATGGTGTAGAAAACGTAGCGCGAAGCAGTATTTTACCTCAGAGGGAAGGTCTATTATGAACGTTCTTGAAGATTTATTGTGCCAAGGAATGGCAATCATGAAGACAACACAGACATGTTCACGGTGACGGTTGCGTGAGAAAGGTTTAAGGAAAACAGTTTGTAAAGAACGTTTTCTTGCCATGTAGGGAGGACATTTAAAGCCCACACATTTTAAGTGTGCAAAACGCAAAGCTGCCTTTATGAAGATAACGGGAACAAACAAGTGAAACAATGAAAAAGACTGGATGACTCGTGAAGCCAACTCAAAATGTTAATGTTACTAATATACTGTCCAAAGAAAGAAACGCATAACTTTAATTGTAGGCCTATAATTAGTCGAAATTTCATCTCAATTAAAAAAATTAACTGCAAATCACACAAGACGAATTTCTTTCTGATATTTGACACGGTGATAGCTGTCTTCAGGTATTTCTCGGCAGTTAGGCACCCTTGCACCTAGGGCCCTGGGGGTCCCTTTCCTAGACATTTTTTAGAACAAGGTGTGAACTCTGTGTTCACGAAATTTCACGAGATTCTACTCGCGCATGGCATGTGCACATAAAGAAATTTCTTTTTTTGACATTCTTAGGCACTCTGCGCGCATGCGCACGTGCAGAAAGAAACTTTTAACAATAATCATTCCAAGAAGCACCAGGTGAACACTTCCAGTAATTTGGAGGATACGCGTGCAGCAATACAATGACGGAAACGACCTTTGAAAAAGTATGCGTTTCTTTTTGGGGACAGTATAGTTTGTAAGATACAGAGTTCAATAGTTCAATAGTAGACCCACATGGGTTGTACACATGCAGCGCACCAACCCTTTCAGAATGAACGTGTTTATGGAACGTGAAGGTATACAGCTTAGTGGTTGATTTGAACTGAATAACGTGTCATGGAAGATAAACGACACATGTCCTCTGCGCACACAGATGAGTTTCCACTGACCAGATGCTCCTTTTGAATCGTTCAATGGTGATCCTGCTTCCTTCCTACTATCAGTACATTGGGATGAAGCACACAATGACTGGGTGGGTGGGCTATGCACTAATGTATATTATAACCTGTTGAATGTTTCATAAACATTTTATACTTTTTTACATACCAGGCTTTAAATTAAAGAAATGAACAATTTGTCTCGTTCTTGCCTGATACAATGTAAGCACAACTAAGCGTGGGTTGGAGCAATAAGATGACGCAAGGTTGTATATATTTTTGACAAGAAATGTTCATGTACAAATACGTATGATAAGCTGTTAAAATGTTTTAGAAACATTTCTATGCTTCTTTATACCAGGCACAAAACTAACGAAGTGAAGTATTTTGCCAGCTTTTGCCTAAAATAATGTATGCAAATCCAAACAGATGCAACGAAATAAGCATGAAAAATTTGACACATGTTTGTTGATATTTTTGACAAAGTTTATACTGTGTGCAACGAATGATTACGACAACAACAACAACAACAACAACAAGGGCGTCGCCGAGCGGCAGACATGTCCGTCACCAGCAATGCCACGCACTTGCGACACCCCGTAGAGTGTCACATCCTGACACAAAATTGGAAGGGATTCTGTCTTCTAGTTCACGAGATACAGCTTGAAGAAGAAACATAGCGCAAAGAAGGAAATTTCGGTTTTCAAGGTCACACTTCAAGGTCAAGGTCAGCATGGTGATAATTTATGTTCGGATGTTTTCTTCTCTAGGGTATACAGTACCACACACAATCTGAAGCGCTTCTGTCAAGTACCAATGTGGAAAATATGGCTTAAAACCCAATGTGTAGACCCCTACCACTTTCAAGGCCTACTGATCGCCCGGACCGTGACCTTGACCTTGATCGGTATGCCACCATCAGAACGGGCATAAGCCAAAGTACCTTCATGCCAACTTTGAAGACTCTTTCGGTGTGGGAGTTAAGGTCGTACGGTCGTACGCCAAGGTCAAGGTCACGACGGCAATATAGTTTGCGCGGATGCCTTCCTCTCATGGTGACACACCAGCACACAAAATTTGACGTGATTCTGTCAACCCGTTCGAAAGATATCCTTGGGACAGACAGAAGGAGAAAAAAATGACCCTCCGATTTTCAGGCTCAGCGATCTTTTTGACCTTGACCTTGACCTTGATCGGTATGCCATCATCAGAACGGGCATAAGCCAAACCACCTTCACACCAAGTTTCAACATCCTATGTTGATTGGTGCCCGAGATATGGCTAAAAATAGATTTTCGGTTTTCAAGGTCGTCCGTCAAGGTCAAGGTCACGACGGCAAAATGGTTTGCGCCGATCTCTTCCTATTAAGGAGGCACACCTTCACACAAAATTTGACGCGATTCGGTCAAGCGGTTCGGGAGATATCCTTGGGACAGACAGAAAAAAACAACAACAAACAAACAAACAAAAACAAAAAACAAAAATACAAACCAGCCCATCGCAAAGTCCGTTACCTTCGGTGACGGACAACAGCAACAACACAAAAAACTACCATATTCAGTATTAAGCGATTGTTATAAGATTTGTCTAACATCCCTATAAAGAAACCCTCCATTCTCCAGCTTTCCCTGAAGTAATTGTCTTTATTAAAACAATATCACAAAAACACCTGCAACTCACAAGTGTCTTTTAACACAGGATGGTCTGTAGTAGTAAGAGTGTTCCACGCAACAATGCAAAGAACCCCAAATCCGGTTGGGTGGGGTATTTTGTGATGGCTCAAAACACCCATATTTGTAAAGCAATTTCATTACGGTGCTTTGCTTTACAGTACAACGATTCAATGATTGCAGATTCCTTTGTATGGATTACAGTAGCAGAGACATTGAAGTATGTACACTTTGTTTGTTTAAGAAAAAAAACCTCGCTGTCTAGGACTTGGAAGGAATGTAGTCTTGATTCAGTACGAACAATGATGCAATGTTGTTATAACCAAAACCAATCGTGGATTATTGTCAACATTACTGTTTGGGTTATTGTGCTTTGTTGTCTTCACGAACTCTTCCCCTTCTTCACTAAAGAACAGATAAAAAACTGTACATTGATCGTCTAAACAAATGTTTTTTAAATTATTATACTGTTGTTCGTTTGTATTATTTTTTCATTAGTTATTGTTTTTACCTAGTTTATGTTGTTAGGTTTTACCTTGTTTATGTTGTTAGGTTTTACCTTGTTTATTGTGTTAGTTTTTACCTTGTTTATTGTGTTAGTTTTTACCTTGTTTATTGTGTTAGTTTTTACCTTGTTTATTGTGTTAGGTTTTACCTTGTTTATTGTGTTAGTTTTTACCTTGTTTATTGTGTTAGTTTTTACCTTGTTTATTGTGTTAGTTTTTACCTTGTTTATTGTGTTAGTTTTTACCTTGTTTATTGTGTTAGTTTTTACCTTGTTTATTGTGTTAGTTTTTACCTTGTTAGGTTTTACCTTGTTTATTGTGTTAGTTTTTACCTTGTTTATTGTGTTTTTACCTTGTTTATTGTTTAGTTTTTACCTTGTTTATTGTGTTAGTTTTTACCTTGTTTATTGTGTTAGTTTTTACCTTGTTTATTGTGTTAGTTTTTACCTTGTTTATTGTGTTAGTTTTTACCTTGTTTATTGTGTTAGTTTTTACCTTGTTTATTGTGTTAGTTTTTACCTTGTTTATTGTGTTAGTTTTTACCTTGTTTATTAGTTTTTACCTTGTTTATTTGTGTTAGTTTTTACCTTGTTTATTGTGTTAGTTTTTACCTTGTTTATTGTGTTAGTTTATTGTTTTTTACCTTGTTTATTGTGTTAGTTTTTACCTTGTTTATTGTGTTAGTTTTTACCTTGTTTATTTTATTGTGTTAGGTTTTACCTTGTTTATTGTGTTAGGTTTTACCTTGTTTATTGTGTTAGTTTTTACCTTGTTTATTGTGTTAGTTTTTACCTTGTTTTACCTTGTTTATTGTTGTTAGTTTTTACCTTGTTTATTGTGTTAGGTTTTACCTTGTTTATGTTGTTAGTTTTTACCTTGTTTACCTTGTTTATTGTGTTAGTTTTTGCTTTTCGAAAGGCCTGGCTCTCTCATTTTGTGCATCTCGATAGAATTGTTTCTTCTGGTTATTGTTTTCCCATAGGAAGATTGCCCTCGATTCTTCGTTTCGATCTTCGTAGAAAAACCCATCAACCAACCAAACAATGAACAACAAAGAGGCATCTTCACACCCTCCTGTCCCTTCGACTTCCCCCACAAATCCCCCCCCCCCCCCCCCCCCCCCCCCCACACTTTTTTTCATGTTTGGATGCCATTCATACCAGCTTGTCATTTACGTGTTGTTGTGATTTATGTGTCACGAGAAAGTTTCGATTTGTTATAATGTAGATTGTATTGGATGATCATTATGATGACAATAGAAATAATCCTAGGATAGTGATTTTAAAAAGCTATTTATTGTTGAGTATTAAACGGGATAAATGATCAACCGGTTTTTTTCTTAAATCACGTAAGTGCCTTACATACTAACAAAACAATCATTACAGTATTGAAGTATTTCTTAGAGCATGTTTTCTTCGTTGTGATTGTGTTGCATAGTTCATATGAAATCCTTAATGTTCTCTGTTCTGTTGTCAAACACACCGTTTTACCGTTTTGCATATGTTGTGTTAAAGATAATATTTCATTTTTATTGTATAAGTTGTTCGATTTCTTTGCGTGTTTTAAGATAAACTCAGTTCTTTTCTTCTGTATTCTATTTTATGCTACTGATGTTGTTTTCGCACTTGCTTTTTAATGTAATCTTTGTTTTGGACATGTTTGATTTGTGAGACTAATAAAAGGAGAGATTTTAGAATGTGCAACATGCCTTTTTGCCTTTGACTTGTCTTTGTCTGTCTAAGCTTGCGTGCTTATGTCTACCTGTGCCGTGTGTGTGCGCGCGTGTGCGCTTGTCTATGTGTATGCGTGCTATTTATGCGTGCATGCTCGTGTGCTTGCTTTTTGTGCGTTCGTAATCCACTTGAGTGTTTGCGTGTGCGTAAATGTGAACAAGTTGTGCATATGCACATGCTAACCTACAAGTAAAAAGGGCAAATGTGCACTTTATACACCCCCTTCATGTTCACGACTCTCAGTCTCAAAGTCTGCTTCTTTCTGTTTAATCCAAACATAATCCTAGGCTGATCCTAACCCTGTCCCTTCCCCAAGAATGGCAGCATGTTTATTCTCAGTGGAAATTATCAATTAAAAAAACTTGAAGGGGGGGGGGGGGGGGGGGGTACAAGATAGGGCAAATGTTAAGATCAGCTCCATCCAGCTGTTCCCGCGTGTCTCTCAGCTGAACGCAACAGGTAATGAATGGCTTCAGCCTGGAACAGCGGAGGGAGCTGATCTTCACATTAGCCCAAGATAGCATCCAAAGCCTATGAACAATGCTCCGTCATTTGACTGATTATAAACCCCTGGTCTGTAGTCATGAGTGAGACTAAGAAAACTAATCCGGGATGGAAAATGCAAAGTAGTCTGAACTACCACCTCGATTGGCAGTTTGAACTGTTCAAGACGCGCTCCTCATTACGGCGAGCTTACTGATTTGAAGTGGAACTCGTTCGTCCA
>CM065701.1:48659507-48669507 GCA_017654935.2 Phymorhynchus buccinoides
CTTGTGTTTCTTTTTAAAGAGCGTTTTTGTATATCTAATGGAGAGTCTTCTTTCCAGTATGTATCTCCTACTCGGTACAACACAACAGTTACAGTAATCTCTGCAACAAATGATTTTCTTTCTTTTGTTCCTTACCGATGTATATGACTGCTTTGATCGCCATGACTTGAAGGCTCACGTCAAAATCAAGTATCCTGCTAACTTTAACCCTCTAACATCTTATGTTTTTTTGAGAAAATGACAACGTTAAAGTTTCAGTGGAGAGTGAGAGTTCTTTAGTTTGAAGAGTGTGACTGAGTCAAGGTTAAAGGTTGCACAACAGTAATCTCTGCAACAAATGATTATCTTTATTTTGTTCTTTATCAATGTATCTGACTGCTTTGATCGTCGTGACTTGAAGGCTCACGTCAAAATCAAGTATCCTGCTAACTTTAACCCTCTAACGCCTTATATGTTTAGAGAAAATGACAACGTTAAGGTTTGAGTTAAGGTTAAAGGTCGGGGCCACGGACGCAACACACACACACACACACACACACACATACACACAACCGAACATGTGCGATACTATAGACTCACTTTGTTTTAAAAAACGACGTGAGCCAAAAAGGCTGTAATAATAAAGGGAAGCAACTATGTAGGAAACACGTTGTTAAAGATCCACTTAGTTATCCTTCTTGATGGGTTTTCTTTTCTGCCGGGCCCAGTTGTTAGACACACGCACAAGAACTTAGTTCGTTTGGTTCAATCATGATTATCATTCTTCATCAATCGTCAGCATCTGAATCTGAATATGAAATTGCAGACGACTGGACTGCGAAGATGGGAAGTATTGCTATGTTTCCTGTGTTGTTTGAAAAAGACACATCTGTTGAAATATCACGTTTTGTTTTGTTAATAAAATAACGTCACTTTTGCTGTGTATTTGTTTGTGGGGGGAATCTAAAATATTTTTCATCAGTCGTCAGCATCACGGCAAATTATTATGACTGATTTTGATAGAACTGATCAAGTAAGAACATGTTTTTATTTATCAGATACACACACTGTGTGTGTGTGTGTGTGTGTGTGTGTGTGTGTGTGTGTGTGTGTGTGCGTGCGTGTGCGTGCGTGTGTGTGTGTGTGCGTGTGCGCGTGCGTGCGTGCGTGTGCGTGTGCGTACATGTATGTGTGTGTGTGTGTGTGTGTGTGTGTGTGTGTGTGTGTGTGTGTGTGTGTGTGTGTGTGTGTGTGTGAAAAGTCCATACTATAAAACTACGGATTCTAACTGTCAAATTCATTATGAGGAAGAATTCATCCTTAACCTACAATCAAATGGGGATGATTCCTACATTTGTGTAAAATTAATGGGGATTTGAATGCACGTATTGGAGAGTTAGGGATGGATCGTATGACAATGATGATGTTACTGCCACTGATGTAAATAATGTTTCTTCACGAAATTCGCATGATAAAGTTACAAACCAGTTTGGTAAAATATTAATTGATTTTTGCACAACCTTTGATTGTCTTCCTTTAAAAGGAATGCAATATTAGTGATCTTGAAGGACATTCTGTTCACATTGATTGATAATCAGGGAAATAGGGAAATATATTATATCATAATTTCTGCTGATTTGTTGTCTCATCGTGACATGCATTTTAAAATAGGTACAGTCGAACCTCACTTAACGGGCACCTCAGTATCACGGACACCTCAATATACCGGACAGTTTTTGTCAGTCTGTATTTTACTTTCTTCTTTATTACTAAGGGTGTCTCCGGTAAGCGACCACCCCGCCATTAAGGACAACGGACAGTGGTCTCAGTCTGAACCACAATAAACTAGTGTGATTTGCTACTCAGTTTTCCGACCACCCTGATCACGAATTTGTATAGCATGGTCGAAGAAAAGATTCAGGCTATATTTATTTAAGCAAAAACCACGGGAAAGGAACATCGAAAAATCAAGGTCAAGGAAAGATCACGGAAAGATCACGGAAAAGTTGATCACGGAAAAGTTGAGTGAAAATCATTCCTTGGCTTCGTTAGTCAATGTTTGTCGATAAAAATAAAGTTTTTACTTTCTTTCATTATTAACACACATCAGACTCATTGAACTAATCACACAGTTTACTTTTTGTCATTATTGACACACATCAGACTCATTGAACTAATCACACAGTTTACTTTCTGTCATTATTAACACACATCAGACTCATTGAACTGATAACACAGTTTACTTTCTTTCATTATTAACACACATCAGACTCATTGAACTAATAACACAGTTTACTTTCTTTCATTATTAACACACATCAGACTCATTGAACTAATAACACAGTTTACTTTCTTTCATTATTAACACACATCAGACTCATTGAACTAATAACACAGTTTACTTTCTTTCATTATTAACACACATCAGACTCATTGAACTAATCACACAGTTTACTTTCTTTCATTATTAACACACATCAGACTCATTGAACTAATAACACAGTTTACTTTCTTTCATTATTAACACACATCAGACTCATTGAACTAATAACACAGTTTACTTTCTTTCATTATTAACACACATCAGACTCATTGAACTAATAACACAGTTTACTTTCTTTCATTATTAACACACATCAGACTCATTGAACTAATAACACAGTTTACTTTCTTTCATTATTAACACACATCAGACTCATTGAACTAATAACACAGTTTACTTTCTTTCATTATTAACACACATCAGACTCATTGAACTAATAACACAGTTTACTTTCTGTCATTATTAACACACATCAGACTCATTGAACTAATAACACAGTTTACTTTCTTTCATTATTAACACACATCAGACTCATTGAACTAATAACACAGTTTACTTTCTTTCATTATTAACACACATCAGACTCATTGAACTAATAACACAGTTTACTTTCTGTCATTATTAACACACATCAGACTCATTGAACTAATAACACAGTTTACTTTCTTTCATTATTAACACACATCAGACTCATTGAACTAATAACACAGTTTACTTTCTTTCATTATTAACACACATCAGACTCATTGAACTAATAACACAGTTTACTTTCATTATTAACACACATTAGACTCATTGAACTAATAACACAGTTTACTTTCTTTCATTATTAACACACATCAGACTCATTGAACTAATAACACAGTTTACTTTCTTTCATTATTAACACACATCAGACTCATTGAACTAATAACACAGTTTACTTTCTTTCATTATTAACACACATCAGACTCATTGAACTAATAACACAGTTTACTTTCTTTCATTATTAACACACATCAGACTCATTGAACTAATAACACAGTTTACTTTCTGTCATTATTAACACACATCAGACTCATTGAACTAATAACACAGTTTACTTTCTTTCATTATTAACACACATCAGACTCATTGAACTAATAACACAGTTTACTTTCTTTCATTATTAACACACATCAGACTCATTGAACTAATAACACAGTTTACTTTCTTTCATTATTAACACACATCAGACTCATTGAACTAATAACACAGTTTACTTTCTTTCATTATTAACACACATCAGACTCATTGAACTAATAACACAGTTTACTTTCTTTCATTATTAACACACATCAGACTCATTGAACTAATAACACAGTTTACTTTCTTTCATTATTAACACACATCAGACTCATTGAACTAATAACACAGTTTACTTTCTTTCATTATTAACACACATCAGACTCATTGAACTAATAACACAGTTTACTTTCTTTCATTATTAACACACATCAGACTCATTGAACTAATAACACAGTTTACTTTCTTTCATTATTAACACACATCAGACTCATTGAACTAATAACACAGTTTACTTTCTTTCATTATTAACACACATCAGACTCATTGAACTAATAACACAGTTTACTTTCTTTCATTATTAACACACATCACACTCATTGAACTAATAACACAGTTTACTTTCTTTCATTATTAACACACATCACACTCATTGAACTAATAACACAGTTTACTTTCTGTCATTATTAACACACATCAGACTCATTGAACTAATAACACAGTTTACTTTCTGTCATTATTAACACACATCAGACTCATTGAACTAATAACACAGTTTACTTTCTGTCATTATTAACACACATCAGACTCATTGAACTAATAACACAGTTTACTTTCTTTCATTATTAACACACATCAGACTCATTGAACTAATAACACAGTTACTTTCTTTCATTATTAACACACATCAGACTCATTGAACTAATAACACAGTTTACTTTCTTTCATTATTAACACACATCAGACTCATTGAACTAATAACACAGTTTACTTTCTTTCATTATTAACACACATCAGACTCATTGAACTAATAACACAGTTTACTTTCTTTCATTATTAACACACATCAGACTCATTGAACTAATAACACAGTTTACTTTCTTTCATTATTAACACACATCAGACTCATTGAACTAATAACACAGTTTACTTTCTTTCATTATTAACACACATCAGACTCATTGAACTAATAACACAGTTTACTTTCTGTCATTATTAACACACATCAGACTCATTGAACTAATAACACAGTTTACTTTCTTTCATTATTAACACACATCAGACTCATTGAACTAATAACACAGTTTACTTTCTTTCATTATTAACACACATCAGACTCATTGAACTAATAACACAGTTTACTTTCTTTCATTATTAACACACATCAGACTCATTGAACTAATAACACAGTTTACTTTCTTTCATTATTAACACACATCAGACTCATTGAACTAATAACACAGTTTACTTTCTTTCATTATTAACACACATCAGACTCATTGAACTAATAACACAGTTTACTTTCTTTCATTATTAACACACATCAGACTCATTGAACTAATAACACAGTTTACTTTCTTTCATTATTAACACACATCAGACTCATTGAACTAATAACACAGTTTACTTTCTTTCATTATTAACACACATCACACTCATTGAACTAATAACACAGTTTACTTTCTTTCATTATTAACACACATCAGACTCATTGAACTAATAACACAGTTTACTTTCTTTCATTATTAACACACATCAGACTCATTGAACTAATAACACAGTTTACTTTCTGTCATTATTAACACACATCAGACTCATTAACACAGTTTACTTTCTTTCATTATTAACACACATCACACTCATTGAACTAATAACACAGTTTACTTTCTGTCATTATCAACACACATCAGACTCATTGAACTAATAACACAGTTTACTTTTTGTTATTATTGACACACATCAGACTCATTGAACTAATAACACAGCTTACTTTCTGTCATTATTAACACACATCAGACTCATTGAACTAATAACACAGTTTACTTTCTTTCATTATTAACACACATCAGACTCATTGAACTAATAACACAGTTTACTTTCTTTCATTATTAACACACATCAGACTCATTGAACTAATAACACAGTTTACTTTCTTTCATTATTAACACACATCAGACTCATTGAACTAATAACACAGTTTACTTTCTTTCATTATTAACACACATCAGACTCATTGAACTAATAACACAGTTTACTTTCTGTCATTATCAACACACATCACACTCATTGAACTAATAACACAGCTTACTTTCTTTCATTATCAACACACATCACACTCATTGAACTAATAACACTAAGGTGGAGAAGCTGCTGGACCAGCTACCCTATGCTGATTAAAGAAATCACAAGAAATAAAAACAAACAACAACAACAATAATAATAAAGAAGAAAAAAAGAATTTGTACAGAGACAACAGGATGTAATAATAATAATAATGATAATAATAATAAGATTATCGTCAGCTTCTGGCAGCTAGGTTACCCCGCCGACACCCAAACCCCCTCCCCCTCCCCACGGATCAGCTGGAACCACACCTTTCTTGACTAACGTATTCGCCTCTGCGGAATATTGAACATTTCACCCCCCACCCTTTCATACTTTTCTCATATCGCCCCCAACCCTTGTTATAATCATTAAAAAAAAAGAGCTCAGATTATCTTGCATTCTCACCTGAACAAATCAATGAAATGGGAAAGGATAAGGGAAAGAAAATGGAGATAGGGAGGATGGGAGAAGGAGAGTGAGAGATGAAAGCAAAGTTTGCGCTTTATTTAACGGCTGTTGCCAAGCGTTATTAGTAGCTGGGCGTCGATTTAACAATACAAGAAAGAAGTAAAGAAAGTGAGAAAGAAATGGGTAAAAAAAAGCAGCGGAAGTCAATGATCCCGGTGTGTTTGTATCGATCGTCTGTGCGCGCGCGCACACGCGCACACACACACACACACACACACACACACACACACACACACACACACACACACACACCCCCACACACACACACACGCAATCTCTCGTGCAATATATCGACCAGCTTCAAGTCTGCGCGTGCTTTGCTTCCCGGAGCCTCGCCTCCAATCTAATGACGCAGACGGCAGAGCAGACGACACAAATGACTGGTTGGGATTCGATGGAAAAAACACACGTTCACTTGTTGATAGTTTGCCAGTTAGTGAGTTTGTTCTGAAGTGAACACAATCTGTAAAACTCACCCTCAAATTTATTGAATGTACGCAGAGTTAAAAGCAACAAAAATGATTTTTGGTGACGTTCTCTGGATCGGATTTTTGTAGCTGTGAAAACTTTCGGGTTTACTTAGTCAACAGTTACCGCGTTTTTCTGTGTGTGACCTAGTCACCCAGATACTGATTTTTTTTACCGGCTTTTTTCCGTCTCTCCCTAGGCTGTTGTTAGCTGAAAGCAAAGTAAGTTGCGGTGTGTAAACAGGCTGGAACAAGCGAGAGTGAGCGTTGGATTGCAAGTAGGTGTGTGCAGCGCTTGAATGGAAAAAAACTGAACGATGTAACAGTTGTGTGTATGTGATGCTACAACAGTACAGGTGATGGAGAAAAAGTCGATGATTGGAATGTGATTTTTTTTGGGCTTCTTATCTGTGTGTGGATTATTTCGGATCTGACTGCTTACACGTCATGGGTAAGTAGGAATCTGTTTAGGCCTAAAACTTCTGTGTTGGCCATTTGTGCTCTAACATTATAGTTATATGATCAAACGAAGAAGAAGAAGAAGAGTAGAGAAGAAGAAGACGATGGTGATGGTGATGGTGATGGTGATGATGATAACAAAGAAGTAACAAACACATTCAGAGTTATAATATTATTCGTTCCATATTGTTTGTCTTGTAAATCTCTTTTTGTTAGTATGTCGATCTTTGTGTGTCTGTCTCATATCCGTCTCCCCCCCCCCCCCCCCCCCCCTCTCTCCTTAATGTGCTCACAAGTTACAACACACTGTTTGAGTTTTGCAAGTTATGTTGGATTTTGTATACAACTCTCTTTTTATAAGGGGCTTTTGCTTAACTTGAATCAATTATTTTACATCTAATTTTACTTCCTTTTCATTTAATTTCTGTCTGTCTGTCTGACTGTCTGTCTTTCTGTCTCTCTCTGTCTCTGTCTCTCTCGCTCTCACGCTCTCCCCCTCTCGCCCTCTCCTCTCCCCTTAAGAATATGCGGCGTCCTGTGCAGAGTACTTACAAATTATGTGTACCCCCATCCCCTTGTCCATTTTCTCTGATAATAATTGGTACTGCTAAAAGTTTGTGTGAATGATTCGCACTTTTTCAAATACTTTTCTATATCTTGGTGATGTCATCATCAAATTAAAAAAAAAAAAATCGAATTTAGCAATCAGACAGGCATAGAGCCTGAAAGATTAATAAATTAATGTGACTTACAATCATTGTAAGTTACATAAACAATGCAAAGAAATGCTGTTTCTGAATGTGTTATTGCATGCGCGAAAGCAAGAGCGTATTATTTTGATTGCTAATAGTTGTTGTTGTTGTTGTCTTAACTGTAAATGTCACCTCATCAGCATTTGGCTCTTGTTTGCGATGGTCGCTTGTCAGTATGTGGGATGACTCGCGTGGAAATGTCACTCAATGACGCAGTACGCTCATTTTGGTTCATTGGGTCAGGTAGGATACTATTACATGTATTTGTATGAGTTTATTTTCTTCTTCTTCTTCTTCTTCTTCTTCTTCTTCTTCTTCTTCTTCTTCTTCTCCTTCGCCTTTTTTCGTCCAATTTGGATGACTTTTTTTAGGAAAGTTGCGGGGCATTAACTTGATTAAGGGATTGCCCAATTTGCAATATTAAACGATTTTGCCGTTTTTTTCACAAAATATGGCCGAAAAACGGCAGAATCGACAACATTTCAATCTTGAATATATCAAAATACGGCTGAACGGATTGCCTTTTTTTGTTCTTCTTTTTTTTAGCACTGTTCTATCTCTTTACTGATACAAAACACATGATAACACTGTTCTATCTCTTTACTCAAAACACATGATAACACTGTTCTATCTCTCTTTACTATACAAAACACATGATAACACTGTTCTATCTCTCTTTACTCATACAAAACACATGATAACACTGTTCTATCTCTCTTTACTCATACAAAACACATGATAACACTGTTCTATCTCTCTTTACTAATACAAAACACATGATAACACTGTTCTATCTCTCTTACTTATACAAAACACATGATAACACTGTTCTATCTCTCTTTACTCATACAACACATGATAACACTGATAACTCTTTACTGTTACTGATAACACTGTTCTATCTCTCTTTATAATACAAAACACATGATAACACTGTTCTCTTTACTAATACAAAACACATGATAACACTGTTCTATCTCTCTTTACTAATACAAAACACATGATAACACTGTTCTATCTCTTTACTCATACAAAACACATGATAACACTGTTCTATCTCTCTTTACTCATACAAAACACATGATAACACTGTTCTATCTCTCTTTACTAATACAAAACACATGATAACACTGTTCTATCTCTCTTTACTAATACAAAACACATGATAACACTGTTCTATCTCTTTACTCATACAAAACACATGATAACACCGTTCTATCTCTTTACTTATACAAAACACATGATAACACTGTTCTATCTCTCTTTACTCATACAAAACACATGATAACACCGTTCTATCTCTTTACTTATACAAAACACATGATAACACTGTTCTATCTCTTTACTAATACAAAACACATGATAACACTGTTCTATCTCTTTACTTATACAAACACATCTCGCCGCTGTTGCCGGAGAAGGTCAACCACACTTTTTTTTTAACAGTAAAGAACTACAGTAAAAAAAAAAACAACGATAGAAAATGCAAACATGAGTAGAATGGTAAATAAATAATTAATATAATTAATATAATTAATTAATCAATTAATCAACAAATTAATGCCTCTAGATCTATGTACAACTGTTTCCATCCAAAGGATGTGCCTCTGGGAGAACATAACCTTTAAGGAAACAGAATTTTAAAAAAAAGAAGAAAGAATGAAACTTCAAAAGAAAGGGTGAAAATCTAAGCAAACAATCGGACCCCCCCCCACACACACAAAAACCACACACGTGTGTGTGTGTGTGTGTGTGTGTGTGTGTGTGTGTGTGTGTGTGTGTGTGTGTGTGTGTGTGTTGTGTGTGTGTGTGTGTGTGTGTGTGTGTGTGTGTGTGTGCGTGTGCGCGTGCGTGCGTGCGTGTGCGTGCGTGTGCGTGCGCGCGCGCGCGTGTGTGTTTGGGCATGTGGGTGCGTGCGTGTGTGAGTGTGTGTGTGCGCGCGCGCGCGCGAGTGATGAACGGATTGACTTCGTATTTACTTAGGAATGTATTGACAGCACTTCCGGTATAAAAGCAAACCGGAAGTACCAACCGGAAGTGCCCTGGCTAGGAACCTGCAGGTAAATTTGTGTTCACGGAATAGCCAAAACCGGAAGTGACATCACCAAACTATCTATTGAATATTGTAGCCCTTACTCTGGCCAATGCAGGGGATGATATGTTAAATAGTTTGGAAGATATTA
>CM065701.1:48692007-48694507 GCA_017654935.2 Phymorhynchus buccinoides
GGAACATGCCAAAATGCCGAAGCGCTTGAACACTAAAAGTGCATCAGCTACGGATGAGAACATTACGTACGTGGTACCGTTTTTGATTAGGCCCTACCGCCACGTGGGGGCAGCCACACTTCGATTTCGGGGAATTGAGGATTACGAGGAGGAGGGGGAGGTGGTGGTGGAGTAAAACAATTAGATGTCTTGTGTTTTTGTCATGAAAAGAAACACTAGGAATAAAATGATAATAAAGATGGCCTACCGCCTTCATCTGCCTTCTTCTTTTCTCCCCCCACCCCCCTTTCTCATTCACTCACCCTACCCCACCCACTCACCCCTTTCTGTGCCTCTGATGATGATATTGATGATGATGATGATGACACATCAACGTTTTTGTTATTGTTTGTCCCCGAGCCGAAGGTTCGGGAACTATTGTTTCTGTCTGGTCCGTCCGGTGGCGTCCGGCGTGCCTCCGTCCGGCTATTCGTCCGCTTTTCTCAAAAACTATTCAGTCTATCATCATCAAATTCTGTATACTAGTTTGCCAAGATGAAAGCTATCCACTGATGTATTTAGTTTTACATTAAGGTCAAGGTCGCGCCAGTTACGGGGTTCAAATCCCGAAACACATAATCGCTAATATCTCGCGAAGTTTTGCATGTATTTCAATGCAGTTTTTTTCACAACATTTCTTGATGAATGGTCTATAACACCGTTGTCATGAATTTTTCTGTGCGCACACACGTGCGCATGATAGCGCGCGTTCAAATCACGAGTCGGAACTCTAAGGCTATATATAAAAAAAAATATTCAGTTAGGCCTACGTGCTGTTTTTATGCGTTTTTATGTAGTTACGTGCTGTTTTGATGCGTTTTTATGTATGTGTACGGCCGACACATTCCGATTTCGGAGTAGCTCGGCGATGCTGCGAGGGGACTTAGCCGCTCGGCGTTGCACTGTGTCTTAACATTTTCTCCTGCGATATGATACCCGATTTTATTTGTCACTTTTAAACAGTTAGTCTGTCTCTGTGTCTACATCAGTGTGGGTCGGTGTGGCTGTCTGTCTCTGTGTCTTTATATCAGTGTGGATCGGTGTGGCTGTCTCTCTGTCTTTATATCAGTGTGGATCGGTGTGGCTGTCTCTCTGTCTTTATATCAGTGTGGATCGGTGTGGCTGTCTCTCTGTGTTTTATATCAGTGTGGGTCGGTGTGGCTGTCTGTCTCTCTGTCGTCCTCTCTGTCTTTGTGTAAAGTTTTCGATATTGTTATCTATGTATTTCAATTTCTTTGGCTGTCCGAATGCACTACTATATCTCTCTCTTCTATTATTCTCTTCTCCTCTCTCTCTCTCTCTCCTCTCTCTCTCTCTCTCTCTCTCTCTCTCTCTCTCTCTTCTCTCTCTCTCTCTCTCTCTCTCTCTCTCTCTCTCTCTCTCTCTCTCCCCCCCCCCCCTCTCTCTCTCTCTCTCTCTCGCCCCCCCACTGACCTTTATGTCTTGCTAACTATAGACCCACACACCGAACTTCCAGATGACATTTAGGTGGTTGCTATAATGATTCTTCTTCTCAGTTTTCTACTGTTTCTTGTTTCAGTGTGCGCGCGCGTGTGCGTGAATGCTTGCGCAGTGTGTGTGCGCTTGCGCTCCCGTATTTATTTCCAAGTTCGAATCCCAGCAGAGACTGATGTACGTGGGGATTGTCAAGCTGCGAACGAGATAATAATATTATGCGGGGCCAATAGTACACTGAGAGTGAGAGCTGTGGGTTTAACGGGTTCATACACTTATGGTAAAAACATTGCACAGTTTAGTGTCTTGGAAATTGTTGTTGCTGATGTACCCTGGCTAAAAGACTCCAGGGATCATCCCAACAGCCGAAACGCTTGAACACTATGGTACAAATGCACCAGCTAGGGGTGAGAAAATTTCGTGCGTGACCGTTTTTTATTACCCCGCCACGTGCCTGCCTCACTCCGACTTCGGAGGATTTTGGAGAGTGATGATGTTATGCTAGGAGCTTGTCATGGCTAAAGACAATCCCCGCATAACTATGCAGAGCATAACCACATTTTTATGTAGCCTTGGTGTTCTAGCCTGTGTCAATTGGTGTGACACAGCCTTAAGCGAAGGGGCGTGTATTGGGATTGACTAGTACTCACACACTATGAGGCAGTTGCACCGACTTTGAAGGCTGCAGCGTGGGGGATTGGTTTGCCTTGGGAAGCCTCTCAAACACCAAATGACTTACTAATCCTCTTGCCCAGAGAGTGGGGATGCACTCCAGGCAAAGTTGTTCCGCTGTGGTTTATGAAGGAGAAACACTCAAAGGTGCATACAGGACACACAGTCGCCTGCCCAACCTGCCTTACCAACAAGAGAGCCCCCCGTCCTCCGCCAATCCCCGAGTCCGTGTTGTATTACAAGTGCTGCAGCCGAAGGGATGGGTTGACCTTTGGGGACCTTTGAGGTCAGCTCACACACATGCGCGCGTATATGATTCGTTTTCACAGGTTTT
>CM065701.1:48704507-48712007 GCA_017654935.2 Phymorhynchus buccinoides
TGATATGATATATCTAATCTACTTGTGCAGATCGACGAGTTTTTGTATAACCTTTGCATGATTGTTTATTAGTCTGATTTATATGTTAATTGATAATATTAAACCGATTTATTTATTGATAGTTTGATTATCTATCACATGACTAGTAGATTGGTTAATCGTCAACTGTGGCTGGTTAGGTTGATCCATGTATTTATTTTTTAAGATAGATTATTCCTCAGATTATAGTTTGATTTGTTTATGTTGATAAATAGTAGCTGATTGATTGCTGAGTATTATTTTCTATTATTATTTCACAAGTAATGATTGATTGTTTGTTTAACTGTTGAATAAGATGGTGGGTATTCTATTTATTTAATTGTTTAACTAATTATTTACTTATTTCTGTGTGTGTGTGTGTGTTTGACCTTAAGTTCGTGTGAGTGTTTTGTGTGTTGTCCAGCTTTTCATTTTGTTAGTATTGTTTTTATCATGATTGTAAGCGCTTAGGGCTTTTGTTAAGATTAAGCACCCTAAATATTCATTATTATTATTATTATTATTTAGTCATCCATGTATTTGGTGTGTTGGTTTGTTTGTCTATTCATTATTTCCTTGGTTGTTTGTGTTTGCATTTCCAATTATGGAATGTTTTGATAATAATGTTATTATGCCTTATGTAATCCCCCTCCCCACCCTCCCACATGATACGGGCAGTGAGGCCTATTCATTAAAATTTTCGAGTTCGAGTTCGAGTTCGAGTTCGAGTTCGAGTTCGAGTTCTCTCTCTCTCTCTCTCTCTCTCTCTCTCTCTCTCTCTCTCTCTCTCTCTCTCTCTCTCTCTCTCTCTCTCTCTCTCTCTCTCTCTCTCTCTCTCTCTCTCTCTCTCTCTCTCTCTCTCTCTCTCTCTCTCTCTCTTCTCTCTCTCTCTCTCTCTCTCATGGTATAAATTTAACGCTTATACACATTGGAAATCTCTGCCTGCAGCACAGTAGGCTATATACACAGTTTACTATTGATGCACTGGAACATCAAATGACAATAATATGCTAGAACAGGTTTGGGGGGGGGGGGGGGGGGTCGAGATAGAGAGAGAGAGAGGGGGGGGGGGAGAGAGAGAGGGGGGAGAGAGAGAGAGGGAGAGAGAGAGAGAATGAGAAACATAGAATGAGAGACAGACTTAGAGATAGAGATACAGACAGAGCGAGAGAGAGACGGATAGAGAGAGATACAGACAGACAAAAAAGGGAGAGAGGCATAGCCAGAGAGAGAGAGAGAGAGAGAGAGAGAGAGAGAGAGAGAGAGAGAGAGAGAGAGAGAGAGAGAGAGACAGACAGACAGACAGACAGACAGAAAGAGACAGAGAAAGATAGACAGAGGGAGAGAGAGAAAAAGAGATAGAGAGAGGGAGAGACAGAGATAGATAGAGAGACAGACAGACAGAGAGAAAGACAGACATAGAGAGACGGAGAGAGATAGACAGATGGGGGACAGAGAAAGATAATAGGCCGCGCAGGTAATAGAGACGAGGGTTTGTGTCTCTTTTCACAAAGAGCTAATTACGGGCAGACAACTCCTGTGTCGTTGTGCCTCTGTGTCTGTGTGTTTCTCTGTGTGTGTCGGTGTATCTTTGTGTGTGTCTTTATGTCTGTGTGTCTTCTTTATGTCTGTGTCAGTGTCTCTGTGTGTTTGTGTCTGCCTGATGGCAGCATACTACTATTACAGGAACTCAGATCACTAGCTACATACAATATGGTTCCATTTCTTTGAACTAGAGCGTTAAGACGCTGATCACCAGCCGCGCGGCAGCATTTTGGCTGCCATGACCTTGACCTTCGACCAATAATCTTAATTTTCGAACATGGCCTCGAAATCCTAACTACATATTGGCATGCACATGTTTAGCCCCCATAGATCCCTCCGTTCAAACGCTATCGTGTTACCATTGTCAGTCAGCCACATTGTCAGCCATTCAATTAGTCAGTCAGGCAGGAACAAGCAGACAGACCAAGCAGTGGAAACATTAAGCAACTTTCGCCTCGCGGCTGCCGGGTTAGCCAGATTTCAGAGTATAAGATCTTATGCGTCATCTATCTTCTTGTTCCTATCTTTGTTTTTGTTGTTGTTTTTCATCAGTTGACTAATTACGATCAAATTCATTAGGAGTATTTAATTACAGATACGTAACACACACACGCGTCGCACTTAGAGATACACACACGCCACGCACGCACGCAAGTACGCACGTACGCATTTACGCACAATACACACACAATACACATACACCCACACACACACACACCACACACACACACACACACACACACACACACACACACACACACACACACACACGCACACATGCACAACACGTGCGCGCGTTTTTAAACGCACAGCATTGTTAATTTTGCAGCAAAGCTCTTGATCAAATCCTCACACACGTAGGGCCTGATAAAAGCAGCATATTCAGAATTAACTGACCTAACTGGGCATCACCTCTCTCTCTCTCTCCTCTCTCTCGATCTGCTCTCCATCTCCTCTTCTCTCTCCCTGCTTGCTTTCTCTCTCTCTCGATCATCTCTCTCCTCTCTCTCTGTCTTCTCTCATCCACCTCATGTCAGTCTCTCTCTCTCTCTCTCTCTGTATGTGCATGCGCGCACCTCAGTCCCTGTATGACAAACGAAAACAAAAACGTCCCGCCAGAGATCCTGTATCCCCCTTCCCCTCCCCATTTCTTCCTCAATTCCCCTTCCTGCCTTTAAATTCCATTATCAATCTTTTTACGATCCCTCCGTGTCTCAAACGAGCTTATCGTCGTTAGAGAGACCAGGCAGAGTCTTAGAGAGAGAGGACAAGGGAGATCGGGCAGTGGAATGGGGGGGGGGGGCTGATTGATAGATTTCAGAGGTAATTATGCCGAAATAAGCCGTCACGGGGAATAATGCGATAGGCTGGTGTTTTTTATTCTGCAGAAAAACACAACCGCTTGACCGATCGCGTCAAATTTTGTGTGAAGGTGTGCGACCTTAATAGGAAGAGAAGAGGAAGAGAGAGAGGAGAGACGGCCGCCAACCCGGCCACCGCACGCCCGGTGCCCGCGCAACCCTGGCAAACCCATTTTTCCCGGGCTGCGCCCGGTGCCCGCGCGGCCCCCGCCCCGGAGGCTCGACCGGGCCCCGCAAACCATTTTTTTGCCGTCGTCCCCGTCGTTTGTTGACCCTTTTTGGACCTTCCCCCTGGACCGTCCGAACACACGTACGACTTTGAAAATCGAAAATCTATTTTTAGCCATACATCGGGAACCAATCGACATAGGATGTTGAAACTTGGAAACTTGTGGTAAGGTGTTTTGGCTTATGCCCGTTCTGATGAGGACATACCGATCAAGGTCAAGGTCAAGGTCAAAAAGATTCGGCTGGAGCCTGAAAATCGGAGGTCAGTTTTTTCTCTTCATTTCTGTCTGTCCCAAGGATATCTCACAAACCACTTGACAGAATCGCTTCAAATTTTGAATGTGGTGGTGTGTCACCATGAGAGGAAGGCATCCGCGCAAACCATATTGCCCGTCGTGACCTTTTTGACCTTGGCGTACGACCTTGAAACCGAAAATATTTCAGGGGCCATAACTCATTTAACTCTACCACAAACCGTAGTGGGCGAGAGTGATCAATTTTGGCATGGGGGTACTTTGGATTATGCCCAGGTGCTGATGGTGGCATACCGCTCAAGGTCAAGGTTAAGGACAGGGAGATCTGTAGGACTTGAAAGTGGTAGGGGTCTAAACATTGGTTTTTAAGCCATATTTTCCACATTGGTAATTGACAGAAGCGCTTCAGATTGTGCGTAGTACTGTAAACCCTAGAGAAGAAAACATCCGAGCATAAATTATCACCATGCTGACCTTGACCTGGAAGTGTGACCTTGAAAACCGCGGAATTTCCTTCTTTGCGCTATATGTTTCTTCTGCAAGCTGTATCTCGGGAACTAGAAAACAGTATCCATTCCAATTTTGGTCAGGATGTGACACTCTACGGGGTGTCGCAAATGCGTGGCATTGCTGGTGAAGGACATGTCTGCCGCTCGGCGACGGCCTTCCTCCCCTCTCTCTTGTTTTTTTGTTGTTGTTTTTCATCATTGACTAATTACGATCAAATTCATTAGGAGTATCTCCCTACAGATACGTAACACACACTCGCGCGCACAGAGATACAGACACGCTCCCCACGCACGCAAGTACTCACGTACGCACGTACGCACGCACGCGCACACACAAACACATGTACACACACAAACACACACATGCACAACACGTGCGCGCGCGTTAAAACGCACAGCATTGTTCTCTTTTGCAGCAAAGCTCTTGATCAAATCCTCACACACGTAGGGCCTGATAAAAGCAGCATATTCAGAATTAAACGACCTAAAACTGCACTCACCTCTATCTCTCTCTCTCTGCTCTCTCTCTCTCTCTCTCTCTCTCTCCTTCTCTCTATCTCTCTCTCTTCTCTCTCTCTTCTCTCTGTATGTGTGCGCGCGCGCACCTCAGTCCCTGTATGAACAAACGAAAACAAAAACGATCCCACCAAGATCCTGTATCCCCCTTCGCCTCAGCCATTCTTCCTCAATCCGGTCCCACTGCCTTTAATTACGCAGTATCAGGGAGTTTCTATTAGAGAGAGATACGACGAGGAGTGAGGAATGGGCATGAGCTGTGGTCGAGAAGACGAGATCCGAATCTCCGAGAGAGAAGAGAGAGAGAGAGAAGAGAGAGGAAGGGGGGGGTAGAGAGATTTTTCTTTTCACTTGTGCTCTTTTATCGACAACCAACTTGAATACAATAACCTATTATATGACTTAACAGAAAGATTCTTATACACAGAACCACACACACCGGGAATCGAGGGAGCGCGCGCATACTCACACACACACTCACATACAAACGCACGTGCGCACACGATGTACACACACTCGCACATCGAGAGATTAAGAGAGACGAGAGAGAGAGAGAGGAGAGAGAGACGAGAGAGGGATGCGAGAGAGAGGAGAGAGAGAGAGAGGGAGAGAGAGAGAGAGAGAGGCAAAAAGAGAGAGACCGAGAGAAGAGGGGCAGTGAGAAAGACGAGAGAGAGAGAAGAGAAAGAGATCTGCTCGCTCGTGCTCATCTCTCTCTCTCTCTCTCGCTCAGTCTTCCTGTCGATTCCTGTCAGTGTGCGCTGGGGTAGTCAGCTCAGGGGAGAGAATGTCTCTTTCTCAGTGGGAGATAAGAACACTGCTCTCCCTCGCTCTGATCGAGAGCTCTCTCTCTAGAGAGAGATCGCTAGCTTTCTCTCTATCTCTCTCTCTCTCTCTCTCTCTCTCTCTCTCGTCTCTCTCTCTCTCTCTCTCTCTCGCTCTCTCTCAGGGCTGAGTTGGGTCTTTTAGAGAGGAGGAGGAGGAATAGAGAGATATGACTTAACAGAGGAGAGGATACACAAACACAACCCACACGAGCGCTGCGAGCCAGAGACTCAGAGACAGACAGACATACAAACGAGCACGAGCACACCATATGACACACACTCGCACATACATCGAGAGAGAAAGATGTGAGAGAGAGAGAGAGAGAGAGAGAGAGAGGACGAGAGAGAGGACGAGAGGAGGGAGAGAGAGAGAGACGAGAGAGAGAAGAGAGAGATAAAGAGAGAGAGAGAGAGAGAGAGAGAGAGGGAAAGAGAGACAGAGAGGAGACAGTGACAGTCAGAGAGAGACAGTGAGACAGGGACAGAGCGAGAGAGAGACGAGAGAGAGAGAGAGAGAGAGAGAGAGAAGGAGAAAGAGAGACAGAGACAGACATTCAGAAGAAGTCCGAGAGAGAGAGAGACTCGAGAGAGAGAGAGGAGCGGAGAGAGAAGAGCGAGAAGAGAGAAGGAGAGAGAGACATCGAGAGAGATGAGAGTCAGAGAAAAGAGACAGACATTCAGAGAGACCAGAGAGAGGACGAGAGAGAGGGAACTTGAGAGAGAGTATGAAGATTGAGTATGAGAGGAGAGAGAGAGAGAGAGACAGACAGAGACATGAAATGAGACAATGGCTGGAACTGACAATAAAGTGTTACATCGTATTACATTTTATATTCCCCTCATTGAGCAGTAGGCCAATACCAACCCACCTGTGCCACAATCGACGCACTTTGTGTAGTCTAAAGCTGAAATGCCAGAAACAACCTGTGGCGTTACACACACATACGCGCGCGTGCATGCACACACACAACGGCGCACTCGCACGCACGCACGCTAGCCAGAGCCAGAGCAGCCAGTGGCACGCTATCTATTTTTTTGGCCATGTGATATATTGACATGTGATTTTTGTGTGACTGACATAGAAACAGGAAAAAAAAAAAGAAGAAAGAAAAAAGAAAGAAAGAAAGAAAAGAAGGAAAAGAAAAATGCAAAGAACAGAAAATAAGCGACAAAAAAGAAAGGTAAGAAAGGTAGAAAGAAAAAAAAAAAAGAAAAAAGAGCCTTTTCTGTCACTGAAAGGTCAAATATTCACGACTGTGTATTCTATTCTAAAAGACAGAAATAGAAAAAAAAAAAAAGAGGAGAGACAGAAAGAAAGAAGGAAAGCAGTTTGTGCCACTAAGTGGTCACCAATTCAGCGGTGTGTGTTCTATTGTTGCTGTGCCTGTGACAGCAGATGTCCTGCCGCCCAGCGGGTGTCCAGTTCTGTTGTCATGTCAACTCTGTCCTGCAAGCGGACTCTTTCTTTGCTTGTATCTCTCTTTTTTTTCTTCCCCATATCTCCCCATTTTTTTTTAACTTTATATTTTCTTTCCGTTCATTTCTGTTATTTTATTCCATCGTTTTATTCCATGTGTTTTATACTATTTTCTTCCCTTCACATTGTTTCAATTTATCGTTTTTTATTTTGTCTGTTTTCTATTAATTTCTTTCCTTCGTTCCTTCTTTCTTCTTCTTCCTTTCTTTTCTCCGTATTTTCCCCTTTTCTTTCACTTTATCTATTTCCTTCTTTCTTTCTTTCAGTTGGGATAGGTAAGGTGGGGCAATATACGTCCTTTCTGGTTTTGTCTGTTTCTTTTGTATTGTTACTTGAACCATAGCGATGGTTCATGTCGATTATGCGTTCATCCGCTATGAGGTAGGTCGGAAACCTCGGCATCAGTTACTGGAGAAACGACAATAACGATTACCAGCAATATGATAATAACCCAACAACTCAAGCGGTTTTAGCCAGACTGGAGAGCTGTGTCAAGTGCCAGAGACTGCCAGGATCGGCTGGCCTGGTCTGTGTGACTGTCCCTTTATCTGATCCCCCTTGACTGCAATCACCATCAATCTGACGGAGAAAAGAAGAAGGAAAGCAGTTCGCTTAGCTCACTATGGTCACCAATCTGCTAGTACTGTGTATGTTACGGAATATATCTGTCGACCCGTCTCTGTGACAGCTTCAATCGTCCTGCTAGTGATATGCCCTCTCACTCGTACAGGTCTCCTGTCACCTCTGTCCATCCAAGCGGACTCT
>CM065701.1:48719507-48724507 GCA_017654935.2 Phymorhynchus buccinoides
AGCTACAAAATGTACTTCTTCAGCTGCTCCACCACCTAAATAACATTCAAAACAATGCTGATCAAAGGTCATTGCAACGGCTTAATATTTAAGATAAGTTTTGGTGCTTAAGAGATCATTTGAATAAGAGACATAATGTTATGATCCATGGATTTTATAAAATTTGTAAGCCAAGCTATGTCATGATGATGGAGTTCTTTTCTCTCTTACTTTCTTTCTCTCTTTCTTTCTGTTTCATTTGTCCTCCTCCCTCTCCTTCTCATCCCCCTTTGTTTCTTCTTCTTCTTCTTCTTCTTCTTCTTCTTCTTCTTCTTCTTCTTCTTCTTCTTCTTCTTCTTCTTCTTCTTCTTCTTCTTCTTCTTCTTTTTCTTCTTCTTCTCTTCTTCTTCTTCTTCTTCTTTTCTTCTTCTCTTTCTTCTTCTTCTTCTTCTTCTTCTTCTTCTTCTCTTCTTCTTCTTCTTCTTCTTCTTCTTCTTCTTCTTCTTCTTTTTCTTCTTCTTCTTCTTCTTCTTCTTCTTCTTCTTCTTCTTCTTCTTCTTCTTCTTCTTCTTCTTCTTCTTCTTCTTCTTCTTCTTCTTCTTCTTCTTCTTCTTCTTCTTCTTCTTCTTCTTCTTCTTCTTCTTCTTCTTCTTCTTCTTGATGACGGTAGTGACAACAGGAAGATGACGACGACAACTACAATGGTGATGACGACGACGAAGACAATGGTGACGACAGGCAGGCATTGATGATGATCATGGTTATTGTCGTTGTCGTTTCAGCGGGGGTCACCCCACGGGAAGGAGGTCCCACTCCCACTCCTCCATCTCTCAACTGGCCAGAGGAGGGGAGGGGAAGGGAGGGGGAGAGAGAGGGGGGAGAAGCGAGTCCAGCTGCTCCCACCCCCTCCCGTCCTCCAACCGTCACCACTCCTCAGGCGACGAGGCGGAAGTGACGTACGTGTGGAAGGACAACAGAGTGCAGGTGTACCCGGCTAGGTCCTCGTGCACCCTGAGCCACGAACCCGTAACCCCAACCACCCCCACGCCCTCCATGACCCCTGACCTCTCGGTGACCGGGGGTCAGCACGTGCAGTACATCTGGAGGAACGGGAACGTGCAGAGGGTGGTGCGAGGATCGAACCACGTGAGTTTGTGGATCAATGAAGGTGGCATAGTGGTTAAGACGTTCGCCTGCCAATTTCAATGCGTGACTGCAACGTGAGTGACCCGGGTTTGAATCCCAGCCTCGTCCTTTCTTTCTAGTTCGACAGGAAAATCGAACTGAACGTCGAGTCCTTCCGGTGGGGACTTAAAGCTAGTCTGATCCGTGCGCTTTATGCACGTACACATCCCACGGCAGTTAAAAGTCGGTCAGTGCAGGGAGAAATCTCTGTGACTGGAATATAAAATGCCAATTCTTTGTGATGTTGTGTTTATTTCAGGTCACAGGGGCACGTCTCTGTGGAATTCCAAATCAGTTCCCACACTAGTGGAGAACGCGTCGCCCATTTTTGTTTTAGGGAGGGGGGGGGGGGGGGGGGGGGTTGAGCTCGGGAAACCTAGCTATCAGTTTGGTATATACCAGGCAGCGGGAATTATCCCTGCTTTTACTGACTTTTAAATGCCGTTGGAATTTAACGTGCGTAAAACGCACGGGTCAGACTTGCTTTAAGTCCCCATCCAAAGGACTCGACGTTTTCCTGTCGAACTGGGAAGAAAGAGATGAGGTCCGGATTGGAGCCCGTGCAATGAAATAGCAAGCCTTAACTATCCCGCTGCCTTCCTTTCTAACTAGTCTTTATTTCCACTCAGCAAACAGAAGCTGTTTATGTGGAGTTATGGTACGTAGCCCTTGTCACCAGGGGGCGTTTCATTTCAAGGCCGATTCTTAGCAATGCCAAACTCACCCTTTCTCTCTACTTCATTCTCTCTCGCTCGGGCGCTGCAAAATTATAGATTTTTGCCTCTTATTTGACAAAAGCCAATATAAGCCGATAGAGTGATCTGCATTTGGGCGGCCAGAAACGCTCATTGTGTGTGTGTGTGTGACTGTACAATGATACCATTAGCCGCACACCCCTATAATCAATCTTGTAAATCGATCTTTTAAGCCTTCTCTTAATATATTTATATATATATATATATATATATATATGTCCTTTTCTGTTTCTCTCTCTCCCTCAGCCTCTATCTCTCTGTGTGTCTCTTTCTGTGCCTCTCCCTATGTCTCTGTCTTATCTAATGGTCTGTCTGTCTGTCTGTCTCTCTCTTCCCATCAATCCAATAAAGACTTTGCGTTTCTTTCATCCCGATAACTGTGTCAGGAAGTTGTCAGTTGATGTCTGCATGCCGAGGCAGCAGTGTGAGTCCCTGTGTTAGCTGTTCTCATCTCATCATCACTGTCTGGGTCGATGCCGCCACACTGCACGACCCCACCATTGCTGTCTTCCACGGCAGAAATATCCATCACTAGCAGCTACGCCCGGCTCTCTTCGATTTGCGTACACTCTACTATTGGCCCTCATCAATGAACAGTGATTGAAATAGTGAGGCTAGGAGGGGAGAGAGTGAAGTGAACAATGGCACCACCGCCTAGCACAGAATGGACAACAGACCCAACTTCATCCTAAAAAAAGGACGAGCCAGTTCTGGCTATATGACCATCACCCACACAGTACACAACAACAGTGGTGGAGAGGATTGCTTAGAAACAAATCAACAGTTATTAAAAAGTGACATAGCCTTCTAATCTTGAATATGTTACCTATAAACAACGCACAACACAGAACAAACTGGTATGCCTCGATAGAAGTTGGGTTAAACAAAGATTGAAATAGTGACGTTAGGGGAGGAGATAGTGAAAGGAATAAGGGGAAGGAACAATGCACAGTGTTGTCTGGTCACACGCCTAAAGTTACACCCCTTTAAGTTCGCTGAAGAACAAAAATCAAAGGACTGTTTCAAAGAACACTAAATCTAATAAACCCAAGGAGAACGCAAAGAACTATAGCTCTGGAGATGGCAGTCCAGTCCATGTGTCTCCTGCTATATTCCTTGGATGATGCGAATCAAGAATGTAACTTATTAAAACACTCTCGCCCGTCCGCTGCACACAGAAACACACCACTCCGCCAGCAAACCAAATGTGGCCCACAGCGGTTTCTGTTATGGAGAGAGTTACGTTTTTAGAGCACGTTATGTCCCTTGGCTCCTTCAAAATGTGTCCCCAAAATGCTTATGAAATGTCTCCCAAAGTGTCTTCACAAAATGCTCTCAATGTCTTCAAAATGTGTCCCCAAAATGCTTATGAAATGTCTCCCAAAGTGTCTTCACAAAATGCTCTCAATGTCTTCAAAATGTGTCCCCAAAATGCTTATGAAATGTCTCCCAAAGTGTCTTCACAAAATGCTCTCAATGTCTTCAAAATGTGTCCCCAAAATGCTTATGAAATGTCTCCCAAAGTGTCTTCACAAAATGCTCTCAATGTCTTCAAAATGTGTCCCCAAAATGCTTATGAAATGTCTCCCAAAGTGTCTTCACAAAATGCTCTCAATGTCTTCAAAATGTGTCCCCAAAATGCTTATGAAATGTCTCCCAAAGTGTCTTCACAAAATGCTCTCAATGTCTTCAAAATGTGTCCCCAAAATGCTTATGAAATGTCTCCCAAAGTGTCTTCACAAAATGCTCTCAATGTCTTCAAAATGTGTCCCCAAAATGCTTATGAAATGTCTCCCAAAGTGTCTTCACAAAATGCTCTCAATGTCTTCAAAATGTGTCCCCAAAATGCTTATGAAATGTCTCCCAAAGTGTCTTCACAAAATTACTCTCAATGGCTTCAAAATGTGTCCCCAAAATGCTTATGAAATGTCTCCCAAAGTGTCTTAACAAAATTCTCTCAATGTCTTCAAGATGTGTCCCAAAATTCTTTAAAATTCCTTAAAATTGCCTCCCAAATTCTTTAATGTCTTTTAAACGTCTCCCAAAATAATCTTCATTTGAAAGATATCTTCAAATGTCTTTAAAACATCTCCAATGTCTTTAAATGTCCCACACGTGTCAACTGTTGCCAAAGTTCCCTCCTTATGTGTTGAAAGATTCATCTTACCAGCGATAAGAGGGCAAAAACGTGAAAGTCACCATTTTCAACTAAACCTACCCTTGGGCGTGGTGGGTCTTTCGAAAAATCACTCTATAATAATGTCTTCAAAGGGGTGTCCCTGTTCTCCTGTGGAACTGTTGAAGAGGAACCTCAAAGTCATGGAAGTTCCTGATGTGTTCACCTCAGTATCATGGACAGCCCAGTATCATCCCCAGCTCAGTATCATTTTAGCTCAGTAACCTGACAGTCTCAGTATCATTTTCAACTAAACCATACCCTTGTCTCCCACTGGACATTCCTTCGATCCCACTGATGCTAATCACTCAGTATCATGGACAGCTCATTATCATGGACAGCTCAGTATCATGGACAGCTCAGTATCATGGACACAGTACAGTGGAACAGCTCAGTATCATGGACACCTCAGTATCATGGACAGCTCAGTATCATGGACAGCTCAGTATCATGGACAGCTCAGTATCATGGACAGCTCAGTATCATGGACACCTCAGTAATCCGGACAGCTTTACTCAGTCTCCTCTTATTTATTAGTAGAGTCTTCAGTATAGTGACCACCTCACAATTACGGACAGTTTGGGGCCAGTCTGTGGGGTGGTCGCTCTACTGAGGTTCTACTGTACCACAGTCACTAGTTTTCGGACAAATGGACACACACACACACAGACACACAGAGTGAGTTTTATTATATAAGTATATATTGTCATACCCTGCATGCTCACTTTACACGCTTTCGAGGCACAGTTGTGTTTGTAGATTGTGTGCGCTCACACACGCGCAGGGAAAATGCAGACTGACAATGCGAAAGCATGCATGATAGATGTGTCCTGTAGAATTGTATATATCATTATTTGTTGGTCTGTTCCGTGCTCGTCAGTGTGTGTGTGTGTGTGTGTGTGTGT
>CM065701.1:48734507-48742007 GCA_017654935.2 Phymorhynchus buccinoides
AACCTCTACCCAGTTATGTCTAATAGTATTTTTTGGCTGAAAATGGCTGGCGGTGAAAGGGTCAAGTTAATTGTAGGCAACGTTTGTTAACTCGTAGTCCATTTTGAAAATATTTTGTCCAATATTGAAGAATGTTTGTCCATTTTGAAAGACATTGTCCATTTTGAAAAGCATTGTCCATTGTTGAATACTTTTAGTCCATTTTGAAGAATGTTAGTCCATATTGTTGAAGTTCAGTCCACTTTAAACATTTAGTCCATTTTGCGTCCATTTTGTTGACCATAGATTTTATAATTAATATTATCATGACATCGCAAGTTGACGCAGATTTTACAGTTGCCATTTATTGTTTATTTTAACTGAAAGCATTTGATTGATTAGCAAAATCAATACTAATTCCCTCAACACCAGTGGGTCTGCCTAATCGTCTGATAAATGTGCACCTAAGCGTGCGTGTTTTTGTTGCGCTTTCTGATAAAATGTACACCAATTCGAGGGCCTCTCATTATATTTTGCAATGTGAAGGTTCTGTCGATCTTACAATAATGTAAATGGTGTCATGAGACAGACCATTGTCATAGTACTTAGGTAGCGAAATTGCATTGTTTTCCACCACGCCTTAGCCGTTGAGCAGAGCAAAAGGTCCCCTAATGTGCACGTTGATCCCAAGCACTGAGAATCTCTTTAACGACCCCCGCTCTTATCACCTTGCCGTGGGGTGTTTTTGTTACGTGCACGGGTCAGACTAGCTTTAAGTCCCCATCCAAAGGTCTCATCGTTCAGTTCGATTTTCCTGTCGAACTGGAGAAAAAAAAGGCGAGGCCGGGATTCGAACCCGGGTTACTCATGCATTCGATTGGTAGGCGAACGTCTTAACCACTCTGCCCCCTTCCTTCCTAGTGATGTTACAATAGTACCTCGTGGCTTTCACCCGAGAAGAATGACAGTACATTCTGCAGGTAACCCACCATGTTGCAAGGTAGTGTGTTAGTCTGAAGTCAGCACAATGGTGCGCTTTATTTGTAACCCCCCATCATCATTTCCCCATTCCACCTCCACCCTATGCCCTCTCTCCTATTTTGTTTCTGAGGGTTTCAGTCTCATGCTGGTCATGGGTCGCCTGTTTCCTGTTGGTTCTTTTTGTAGTAGTGGCTTTAGTCTTCGTCTATGCCTTTGTTTGTCTCAGTGTCTTTCTGCCTCTCTCTCTCTCTCTCTCTCTCTCTCTCTCTCTCTCTCTCTCTCTCTCTCTCTCTCTCTCTCCGTCTCTCTCTCCTCCGTCTCTCTCTCTCTCTCTCTCTCTCTCTCTCTCTCTCTCTCTCTCTCTCTCTCTCTCCCTCTCTCTCTCTCTCTCTCTCTCTCTCTCTCTCTCTCTCTCTCTCTCTCTCTCTCTCTCTCTCTCTCTCTCTCTCTCTCTCTCTCTCTCTCTCTCTCTCTCTCTCTCTCTCTCTCTCTCCGTCTCTCTCTCTCTCCCTCTCTCTCTCTCTCTCTCTCTCTCTCTCTCTCTCTCTCTCTCTCTCTCTCTCTCTCTCTCTCCCCCCCTCTCTCTCTCTCTCCCTCTCTCTCACTCTCTCTCTCTCTCTCCCTCTCTCTCACTCTCTCTGAGTACTTCAACACCCCTGTCTTTGTGTCTTTAGTTTATGGACAGCTTTTCTTCTTTTTCTATTTCTTCTAAATCCAATTTGCTTTTTCTTCATTTGTTGTCTTCTTTCTATTCTGTCGCGCCATGCATGTCTGTGTGTTTTAGCACAGACTGAGATCGCTTCCTTCTTGTGCTAAATCCCCCCCCCCCCCCTCCCTCCTTCCCTTACAACTTGAGGAGTGATGACTGTGATAAGAATGAACGATTGTACTGAATGGATATCCCGTAACTGTGATGATTTGTTTTAAACATAATGAATTTCCGTATAAAAGAATACGTCATTGAAATATTTTTGTTGATTTTTATGTCCATTGCATCCGTATATCTTTTCTGTTGCATTCCCGTCATTGTAAGCTCATTATAATAATGTGTGTGTTTCATTTGTCATTTTCATTTTATTCTGTTTTGCAAAATTAAATTGTGACGCTCGTAACATAACTGTCACTTTCAATTTTTTTTGCGGTATTTTTTTTTAGCAAACAAATATAATATAAAAGAAAGGAAAAAAGCGTCATTCACACTCGTACTTGAGAACAGTTTACAAAATCACTATTGGAACAATTATGGATAATAACTTTTATCTAAGCTTTTGACAGTAGGTGAAGATCTAACCTGAAGTCCTGTTGCAGCTGTTGTAGCAAAATATCATCAGTGTGACTTAGACAATTAATAGTATAACCGTGACAAGTTGTTTATCGTTCATCCTCATCATCACCAGCTTTTATACCGTTACACATTTAGCCAGGTAATGAGAAGAGAGTTGTCGGATTATTTGTTGATGTGTTGAGCACAAAATAGTCCAATAAATGGCGACAAGTAACGCTGTATGTACTTCACAGGTTGTGGTGTGTGCGTGCGCGCGCGTGCGTCCGTGTGTTTGTGTGTACGTGTGTGAGATTGTGTATCTGAACAAGTGCTGAGATCCTGAACAGGTAATTCATTAAATCATTGATTTGTTCTCGTGATCATTTCTCCAAAAAGATATCGTTCCAACGCTAGGTGGCATTTTACAAAGGTTTAAGGGAAAGACAAAAAGAAGACAATGACGACGATAAGTTAACCGGATGAAAAAGTAGAACAAGGAGGAAGAAGAAGAGAACGAAGAAAAAGAAACAGAATGGAAAAAAGATGAAGAAAATGAACGCAACGAAAAGAGCTAGCTCTTCCAATCGATCTTCACAAATTCTTCAAATCACCAACCAAAATTGACAAAAGAATGACTATGAAGGAACACCGTTTATTATCACAAATATAATATTTTAATAATCATTATAAATTATTGTGTGGCGGCCCTTCTCTTGACCACCGCTGGGCTAGACAAGCCGGTAACAAGGCAGACACATGGTTTATGCACACCGTATACTTCACTGATGCTATGCTGTACAACTGTATAAATCAATTCACTCTTACTGAAAGGAGAGAAAAGGGGACTCTAAACACACCCGTCCCCTCCCCCTGTCCTTTGGAAGGATTTCTCTTCAGTGAGTCTACATGATCACGATTACAACAACGACAACAACAATAATTCAAACTGCTTCTGGTTACTATGCCAACTCTGGGAGAAAAACTGATCTCATTGGTCAAAACTGACAACATAAGCTTCATGATTGGCTTTCTGCCAATCTGGGAAAACTGTTCTGATTGGACCGTTTCAAACAAGGGCAATCACTGGATGTCTATTTGGCTATTTTTTTCAACAACTAATCATAACTGTTGCTGTGGAAAACTCAACCAATAAGAACACGTTTTACTGATGGCGTTTTCGAAAAATCGCAGAAAGCTTAGACTTGCTTTTGCTCGAGTATAATATGGCTGAAATGCACGATTTTGTTTGTTTTAATCACACAAAAATAATGTTCGATTACTTACAGTTGTAATGTGCATTGCTTGAAAACTGTCGCACATGAAGGGAATGAAATGTCTGTCCACAGTCCATGTAGAGTGCAGTTTGATCACTGACGTCTTGGGAAACCCTCATGATGAAAGAAACTTCTCCAACAACAGTGATGTTAAAGTGGAATGACCATCAGTTAGAAACGATTCTTCGCAATACTGTTCTTTTCCTGTTGGTTCTGTATCAGATGGAATGACCAGCATTGGAACATACATCTTATTTGAGCTATGCATAACCCTGTTTGTCACTGGATGTTTCTTCGTCTCATTTAGCCTTTCTCCAATTTATTGGAAAGCATCAGAATCTCCCTTTTTGTCTAAACAAAATGAATATCCAGATAGTTAAAATTCCCTGTTTCTCTTTCTTAAAACGCAACAGCCATAGTAACAAGTCAGACTATGACTATTAGAGCAATGTTATACAATTATAAACACAAAACAAACCCAATCCATTAAGAACCATGCAAGTTGCCTTTCAAAATAAATATGGTATTGTTTCCTACATGGAGCTTCACTGTCACTAACGCCATCAGATAACTCGTTATTTCTTTTTATCTTTAGCTCAAACTACCATTCGGTTCAAAATATCCCCCAACATTTTGCACTGAAGAGGCAGTAAGGCCGTACACCATTCTAACTTCCTTCTTCTAACGAAGTCTGTCTGCTTTCTGCTACAAGACGAAGTCCTCTCAGAGGGTGTAAATGACATTCAGCAGAAATACAGACAATAAATGTCACAAAATTAATACAGATACCGACTACACTCATGCTACTCTACATACCAAACGTACAAAAGGTTATCCAAAGTTGAAATAATAAATACAAACAGACACTGCTGTGTACAACGATACAGTGATAAACCAATCCACAAATCTGTACACGAAGCTAGTTCAACTTGAAGCCCAGTCTCTCCTCTCAATCTACAGCATTTTCACTTCAAAACAAAATAGTACTGTACACTAGGACAAACCAACCCCAAAACATTGTCAGCTCTATGAGCTACCAACAATACATCAAAACAAATGTCAGAAGACGAGAACTATGTTTTTTGTATTCACTTCAAACAGCAATAATACCTTCTAGCCAAAAGAAAAAACATATTTTCCTTTTAAAATGACGTTAAATTGAATTTAACATTGACATTTTGAAAAGCACTTCATCTGGCCAAACGCAAAACATAAAAACCCCAATAAATTAATGAAAACGCAGATTCAAAACCTTGTTCTGTGTATCCAAAACTTTCATCTAAAAATATTGTGCGAAAGAAACCTAATATTTCAAGTTTAAGCATAATCTGTCAAAATTGTTAAATAAATACAAACTTGAACAAGTAACACCTTGGTTCTTAAGTCTGTGAAAAGTGTACACAAAAAGCAAACATATTTTGCAAAGCATCACCATCATCATCATCATTATCATCATCGTCACCAATTTGAGCGGCTATTTTGATTGGTCTATTGGTCTAAGTGTTGCTGGACCCTACGTAGATGAACTCACACCATTGGTCACACTCCAAACCTACAAAAACAACCTCACTACTGGTTCCAGTCAGCAAACGTTAGGGAACAACCACTCCAAAAACATATCAAGTAATTTATCTTGTATCTTAGAAAAAATACAATAAACGTTCCATAGAAAACAGAAAATATACTATAATAATAATTATAATGCTAAAATATATTTATTACATATTACAACTGAAAGCAGCTAAGAATAACCGCCATCAGTGGATCATAATAAAACGTCTCCAATACACGTCATGTTGCTCCGTAAACAAAAACAAGCAAAACTGATACAATAGATATATAACTTTGGAGAAAACGTTAAAGTACATTCTGTATAATTAAAAAAACGAATAACCCATTTTTACAATAAATGACCAGAAATTTGGGGCAGTCCAAAGAGACCGAATAGAATTTGCATTTTTAGAGAAAAACGGTCTCAAGAAAGGATTAAAATTTGCATTTAGGGAAAAGGCTATTTCTTTTTGGGAGGTTTTTAACCTTTAAAAAAAAAAATGGAGAACAATTTCTAAGCAAAAAAGTCACATAAACGTTCGAGAGAAAACAAAACCCACCTACAAAGGGACACCATCTAGATAATGCAATGGGTGTAAGAAAGAATCCGGAGTGGTTGTTCCTGACTACAAAATGGTGCGTGTCTGCGACAGACAGCACGGCTGGACAGAGGCCTCTGTTACCAAGGCGACAAGGAACACGGCGCGGCGGGGCAAGGGGCTCAACTCTCAGTGGGTGCCGCCTCCTCCTCCCCCTCCCCTCCATGCTTCAGGTCTTTACTCCAGTCCGGCTTCTTCGACTGCAACAGTGCATTGCATAAATAACATCATCATTCACGAATGGTGTTCTTCCACAACTTTATAAATAAGTAATGTCCCATATGTTCTTTTTAAGAGCGGGAGGACGTAAAGCATAATTTAGGAATGGTGTTAGGATTATATGGACATTAAGGAGAGAGTTTCTTCTTCTTCTTCTTCTTCTGCGTTCCCTGGCCTTGCTCCAATCTCCATTCAGGTGGTGAGGGTGAAGTCTGCTGTCTTCTTCAGCGCCTCTGTGGAGCTTCCAACGCAGAGAAAACCACCACACACACACACACGCGCGCACACGCACACGCACACACACACACACACACACACACACACACACACACACACACACACACTATCCATTGAAGCCACCCACCGTTGTTTCATCCTCCTCCTTCAGGGCGAACTTGTTCTGTCCTGTGGACTTGAGGTTTCCTCGGAAGTCTCTGGACTCCTTGGTCTGAAGTTTGGTCAGCCTGGGCAACAAAAGTAGAGTCAGACCATAAATAACAATCAGAACGAGGCATTTCTTTTACTTAAATATGTTTGGTCCTGTAAACTTGGGGTTACATCTAAAGCGTATCGATTCCTTGGCATAATGTCTGTCTGAACATAGCAACCTTTTTTTAAATGTTAAAAAAGCACCTATTTTTTTCCTGTAGGTAGACATTTTCAATATGTCACTATATCTGAAACCTCCAAATTTGTAGGTCTGAAGTATGATCAGTCTGAACACAATGATCAATATGGAATCCTACTGTTATGTATCAAAGGTAGAAGATGTCTAAGCAATGAGAAAGCATTCAAATTGCGCATCTCCACCACAGGAGCTCTGTTTCCTTTGTGATGTAATCCTCCTCCTACCTAAAACATCAATTATTATACAGTATCATCGGCAGAGGTACTAAGGGAGAGAACACGGACCACCACAATGTTTCGGCATACATGGTTCCCTCCCTTCCTAGGCAGTCCACAAAATGGTCGGCAAAATAACGTGAGCACAAACGTGAATAACACGTCTCTCTGTCACGCGCTGGTTTTTTCTGTCTTCCTCTCCCATCCACCCGTCTCTCTCATTCTATCTGCCTGTCTGTCAGCCTGTCTGTCTGTCTGTCTGTCTGTCTGCCTGTCTGTCTGCCCGTCTGTGCAGTGTTCCACATAGTAGTCAGTTCCAATCATCACATGTTTGATTCACTCACTTGCTCTCTGTCTTGTTCACCTTCCGCAGGACTGGCTTGATGCTACAGAGAGAAACAAACAAGCTATTCATCAAGAAGAAGAAGAAGAAGAAGAAGAAGAAGAAGAAGAGGAGAGGGAGGGAGAGAGAGAGAGAGAGAGAGAGAGAGAGAGAGGGAGAGAGAGAGAGAGAGAGAGAGAGAGAGGGGAGGGAGAGAGAGAAAATCAATACATGAATGAATGAATTATTTATTTATTTAAAGCTTCCAAGCTCCATTACCAATATCAGAATGAGAGAGAGAGAGAGTGACAGAGAGAGAGAGAGAGAGAGAGAGAGAGAGAGAGAGAGAGAGAGAGAGAGAGAGAGACAGAGAGAGAGAGAGAGAGAGTCACAGAGAGAATTATTTATTTATTTAAAGCTTCCAAGCTCCAGAGAATGAGAGAGAGAGAGAGAGAGAGAGAGAGAGAG
>CM065701.1:48747007-48749507 GCA_017654935.2 Phymorhynchus buccinoides
AAGGAAACTTCATGCATTTTAGGATATCACGAATCATGTTATGGGGCCATTTAAAATGTTGATATCATTCAATGCAACAACACAACACACAGTCAGAACAAAAACGTGTGTGTGTAGGGGGGGAAGTAACCTTAAAATGTGAATTAACACACACGGCAAAACGTGACGGTTAGGATGAGGGTGGCTACCTTCATGCAAGTCATGCTGCTCTTCAGTGAGGTCCTCGGGCCATGCATCCAGGTCTTCACAGATGTCCATCAGTTCTGATTCCTCCATTACCACTTCAAACCCTTCCTCCCAAAACCATGCCTGAACCTGGTCCACTATCTCTGTCTATGACAACAAAAACAACATGCACTGTCACAGAGCATAGAGCAGATACATCACGTATGGACAATTTGAATCAACAGTTAGTATCCGCTTCTTAAACATTTGTTTTTAATTACAAAGCAACAATTAAGCATCACATGCACTATTAAAATCCCATGCTCATTTCTTTTTAAATTATGCTTATGAGTTATACTTCTTATTTGTACTGTGATATGAAAAAAACATGATTACACAAAAAGGTCCAATGGTTTGTGAACCTTCAGGTGATTCTTCGCCCTCCCCTGTCCATGGCTTTTGATCTGATATGCTGGCATCCCAACATGGAGTGGATTGTCTGTCAATCAGGTCTGTTCCTACTTGCAGCACTTTGAGTTCCAAATATGACTAATTTAAACAAAATAAATGCTGGGTCAAATATAATTGGTTCTATCCAAGCTATGCCTACAAACAATGAAAGAGAGAGAGAGAGAGAGAGAGAGAGAGAGAGAGAGAGAGAGAGAGAGAGAGAGAGAGAGAGAGAGAGAGAGAGAGAGAGAGAGAGAGAGAGAGAGAGAGAGAGAGAGAGAGAGAGAGAGAGAGAGAGAGAGAGAGAGAGAGAGAGAGAGAGAGAGAGAGAGAGAGAGAGAGAGAGAGAGGAGAGAGAGAGAAACTCGAAAAGCTTTGTTACGCAAGGATTGGAATTTGAGGCCAAGCCTATTCCTACAATCTGTCCTTGGGACGTAAACAAGACTAGGACAAAACAATCAGGCAACAGATATGGGCATACATAACGATTCAAAACATCAATAAACAAGAGAGAGAGAGTGGGAGGGGGGTAGGGAGGGAGGGAGAGAAAGAGAGAGAGAGAGGGGGGGGGGGGGTGTAGAAGCTAAACATGACGACACACAGGCGCAGAGGCGGAAGTAACTTCATTCAAAAACAAAACAAAACAAAACCCAATACTAATTCAAACAAACAGATCAAGACAATCTGCAATAAACTGAACACAATGCATATAAACTCTCTCTCACTCTCTCACCTCCCCCCCCCCCTCGCTCGCTCTCAGACACATGCATACACACGTACACATACACACAGTAAGTATCTTCTCAATTGACTACATTCCACCAGGCCTGATTAATTAAGGATCAGACTAACAGGTCAGCAATTCATTCTAACCAGTTTACATTACCCCTACAACTGTTTATAAACCACCACTACCCCAGTATCATCCCCTTCCCCTCCCGCCTATACCCCCCCCCCTACACACATACACACACATGTACACACACACACACACACACACACACACACACACACACACACACACACACACACACACACACACATACACACACACACACACACACACACACACACACACACACACACACACACACACACACACACACACACCACACACACACACACACACATACACACACACACACACACACACACACACACACACACACACACACACACACACACACACACACACACACACACACACACACACACACACACACACACCACTTCTTTCTCAAAGCTCAGCAAGAAATAAACAGCAAGTGTCAAACACACTCACAAAGGCCGTGATCCACACATCCAATAACAGCCTTACGGCTGTCCAACTGTACAAACGTCTGTGATGCGTGAATCTGATGAAATCGTACTAGTTTCGTTCACTGTATTATTCATGTATGCTCCAGTAAACGAATCCGATGAAATGTCTGATACGGAAAACATATATTTATTATATAGGGGAAGACGAGGTAAAAAGCCCATGGGCGGGTAAGAAGACCATGCCAATTATCTCATGAAATGAAGCAAATTTCAGTCACATTTTGCCCATGAGACGAGTGTTAATGTTTAGCGTTCGTCTCATGGGCAAATTGGACTGAAATTTGCTTTATTTTACGAGATAATTGGCATGGGCTTATTACCCACCCATGGGCTTTTTACCCTGTCTTCACCTATTTTTGTCCCAGGAAACCTAGCTATCAATTTGGTCATACCAGGCAGCGGGATTTCTCCCTGCTCTTATCGACTTTTAACCGCTGTGGAACTTTTACACACGTAAAGGGCACAGGTCAGACTAGCATTAAGTCCGAAGGACTCGACGTTCAGTTCGATTTTCCCGTTGAGTAGAAAGAAAGGGCGAGACCGGGATTCATGCGTTGAAGTTGGC
>CM065701.1:48754507-48764507 GCA_017654935.2 Phymorhynchus buccinoides
GAAACGCACAGACACCATTTGGATGCTTTAAGTGAGAACTACGTGTAATTCTCTCTCTCTCTCTCTCTCTCTCTCTCTCTCTCTCTCTCTCTCTCTCTCTCTCTCTCTCTCTCTCTCTCTCTCTCTCTCTCTCTCTCTCTCTCTCTGTTGTCCAAGTTTAAGGTTGACATAGCAAAGATTGACTTACCAAATTGGTACTGCAATGCACATACCAAATAGTATCCACCTCACACTGAACTTACCAAAGAATCCAGACGAAATCTATCAGCCAGCGATGACCTCACATCATCCACAGAGTCCTCCACAGACAGCCGGTGAGGGTGGGGGTGGGGGTGATCTTTCTGCTGAATCGGGGAGCGGGCAGACGTCACCCGACTGAAGGCAGAACCGCTGGCACTCTGGATGTCCGGAGCTGAGAGAAAGGGAGACTGTTCTTCCACACTGCACGACACAGATCTTTGCTTGTCTGTGGCTGTGCTTTGGTGTAAATCAGCCCCGTGACGCGACGATGATGCGAGTTTAGTTGTGGAAACGTCGAGACTGCCCACAGCCAGGTTCTCCATGGAGCGAGCGGAATTCCCGTGGACGTCCATGTGCCCGCGATGGCTGAGGTCTTGGGAGGAGGCGAAAATGGTGGCCATGGATCGACTCTGGTTGTTTCGTTTGAACCGGTCAGGCTGAGTGAACCTCAACTGCAGCTCTTCGAAGTTGACTCCGGTGGTGAAACGTCGACTTTTGTCCTTGGCAGGTTTCCTTGTTGACGAAAAGTTCTCTTCTGCTGTCAAAGTTCCAGAGCTGCCTAAAGACTGTGCAGTTTTCGTTGAAGACATTTCGGTTGAATTGCGCTCACTCCTGGCTGACCTTCGTGGAATAGCGGCTTCCGTATCTTTAGTAACCGTCTCCACTTTGTTGACGATGTCGGACACGGAACTGTGGACGTTGCTGTATCGACTGAGCTGGACCATGTCCCTGTCGGTGATCGGTCGGTTCTCGGCGATGGCCGGCACATCGAAACGCTCGGTGAGTCGCTCCGAGATGAGGGGAAGGGGGCGGGGGGTGGTGGAACGGGAGCAGTTGGCAGAGCTGGGGTTGGAGTCTGACTGGTCGAAGATGTCCTTCATGTCTTTCACTGACAGCCCCGTGGTCAAGTTCCGGGAGCGACGCCTCCTGACGTGTTCCCTCCTCCTGTCCCCCTCCTCTTCACCGACCACGTCAGATAAGTGAGTGAACTCCTTGGCAAGGTCTTTGACGGAGCCCACCTTCTGCCTGCTGCGCGTGATGGCGTCGTACACAGATTTAGAGGTGGAGCTGGTCTTCACCGAAGGACTCCAGTTGGTGTTGGCTCTGGAGGAGCCCACAGCCAGAGCGCGGCTCCGGGCGATCTCTTCAGCCGGAGTCATTTTCTTCTTCGTGCTCAACGCTTTTTTGTTCTCCTTCAGCAATTTCTTGTCCCTAATGGCCTCGGCATCGTCTTCAGCTATCATGCTGATCAGTCTGTTCTGCAGCATCGAAGCAAACCTCTTCTGTTCCGTGGTGGTTCTGCCACGCGGGGATCTGACAACGGGTTTGGGGCTGCGGTCAGACATGAAGCCTGCTTTCAGAGCGGTCACTGAGGGTGGTGCTGGTTTTCTGGACTCCTTGCTCTTGTGCAGCAGGCCAATCCTGTCGGAGATAGACATGAGCTTGGAGTTGTGGGTGGAGGGGGAGGCACGTGCCGACATACACACCCTGGGCCCGTCACTGTCCACGGAAATGACATCAGAATCCAGGGCCGAGTCCGGTGTGTACCTCTCCCTGTCCGTCTTGCTGCCGACGCTATCGTAAGGCACGATTCGGTCTCTCACAAACTCTGCCGCCCAGGAATTGTACTCTGGCATCTGATCGTCAATGGCTGACGATGTTGAGTGAGATTTCAGGGCCTGTTTTGACAACCCCAGCTCAGGCATGTGTGTCCGTCTATAGTTGAGGAAAGGCGGAGGTTTGTACTCTGATTTGGCCTCCTCTGAACATTGCCACACTACAGGGATGTCTGAGGTCTGTTTCAGAGACCGTGCATTGAATCGGGGTTTAGGAGCGCTTGGTTTCTCTGAACTCTCACTTTCTGTGGGACTTAGAACTCTCTCTGATTTCAAAGCCGAGTCATTCAAACTTTGAGTAGAACTATACTCTGTGATATGCTGGGGTTGCCTGTGGAAGGAAGAATTTCGTGAGTGAATAGCATTGTCAGAAATGTATTCATGCCTAAGACTGGAACTTCTACTGTGAACCTGACTAACATCATTCACAGAAACGGACTCCTGGAAAAGCCTCTGCACATGCTCTTGCTGCTCAGAGTGATTTGCTGAAGAATGTCTACGTAAACTTTCTTGCTCCCAATGGTCACTATTGTCTAAGTGTTTCACAGTTTCTGTCAATGAAAATCTCCGCTCACCTTCACCGATCGTACTGCAGACACTAGAGGAATATTTCTGTGGAACTACATTGGTTGGTTCTGACGACAAACTGTGTTCCTTGTTCTGTGAACTTCTGTCCAAGGAATGATTTCTTTGGGTCGACTCAGGCAATGAATGTGTAGCATCACTTTGATTCATTATCTTAGGAGACGCATGGCTTTGAATTTGAGAGGACTCTGAAATAGAATGTTTTTGTTCTTCTGTTTCTAAAGAATCCACCACAGAAAGTGTTTGATTCAATTCTTGAACAGAATGCTCAGGTTTCTCTGCAGATTCTTTCAAAGATTCTACTGAAGACTGCCTTGCAATGTCATTAGAAATCAAACCAGAAGAACTCTGCTGATTAGCATGCAAGAAGGAATAGCTTTTCGCAGGTTCACTGGATGAATGTTTGTGCTGAATAAACGGAACAGAATCTTTCTTCAATGTTTTCCTGTCTCCTTCTATTATTACCTCACCTGCCGAGTGTGACTGAGCTTGGTTCAAGGGAAAGACTTCAGAGTCCACAGAAGACGTAGAACCAAACTGGTCGTGAGTTTTCTTCTCCTTGAACACCTTAGCAGTCAGGGGTTCTTGTAGAGTGACCCCTCTAGGGTAGGGGAGGTTGATCATGGACGAGGATTTGGGTAACGTAGGGGGAGGCTGCTTCCGCTTTGATTCAACCACAGTTTTGTTCTTGCCCTCATACGAATACCGTGATCTTGTCGCAGAATTATTGCTTTCGAATTGTGACCTGACTTGTTCTGAATTCTTTTGAGGAGGGGTTTCAGTGTTTGAAGGCGCATTAGACTGATGCTTTTCTTTCATCCAGTTGATGTCTGTGTCTGTTTTGTTTGGTAACAAGGTTCTGAACTCCCCAGCTGACTTGCTCTTCAGCAAAGGTTTGAATTTCATGGTGCGTGATTCCTTCCACCGCCTTAGTCGCTCCTCGATCTCGCTGCATTCGTCAGCCTGGTGGAACCAGTCATGGTCGCTTGTCAGGTCTTTTGACTTCGTTGATTGGCTTTGAGTTTCTTCTGATTTTTCTGGTAATTGGATTGTCGATTCACCCATATGTTCTTCAAGCGTTTCTTTTGACATTATTTCATCTTGTTTGCTGACTATCCTGCTTTTGGTGCTCTTTTTGATCACACTCTCTTCGCTGTATCTGTTCTCTCTCGGTTGTGCTTGTTCTGGCGAGACAACCTTCAGATCAAGTGTTGCGTTCTTCAAGGGTAGAGACTGGATCTCATTCCTGACGTCGTCAGATCTCACAATTCTCTTGGATCTTGGAGACAGCACAGCTATGTCACTATCCTCCCAGTCTCGAAGATTGCCTCCCGTTTTGAGGGCAGAAGGCCTGATGAGGTGATCTTGAAATACACCCCCCTTGGTGATTTCTGTCTCATGGAGTAAGTCCCCTTTGGTGCTTTTCGTGACAGAAGAGTAAGGGTCCAGGGAAGATGAGTCAGACTGAGGTTTCATTCGTCTCTTTCCCATCTCCACAATCTCTCTACACAGCAAGGAATGGAGGTCGATATCTCCTTGCTGAGATACACCTCCTATAGGGGCCTTGGTTCTTTCTGGTGCCTGGCTCTTTCTGGGGAGCTCAGCTATTGACCGATGTTGCAGCTGTTGGTTTTGATACTGCTCATGCTTTTGTTGATTTGCTGATTGCTCTTCTTGTAGCTGTTGCTGTGGAGCGCTGGAACGAAGAGGTGGTGGTGGTGGAGGGCTCACACAAGGGGAGCTAACCAGGGTACTGGGCGAAACATCTCCAGACCTCTGCACCGTGGACACTGGTGATGGGGATGGGGAGGGGGATGGGGACAACTGTAAGGGAGGGGGAGGGGTCATTCTGGGCGTGTTGACCATCACTAGTGGATTGAACGCAAAAGAGGGTGGAGGGTAGGAAGGTGGTGGAGGCGGAGGAGGGGAAGGAGAGGAGGATGAGGAGGAAGAGAAAGAAAGGTGGTGAGTGTTGCGATCGTTGATGACAGATTTGAGCAAGCTGGCAATGAAGGGAACCTCAGCTTCGTTTATCATGTTACGCATGCTGTGTGCCTCACTGCACTGCTCCGAGTTGACAGAGCTTCCCACATGACTGGAAGACTTTACATAACCAGAGGTGTCTTTGGAGGAGTGTGTATTGGAAGAGCTTTGAATGGAAGACTGCACATGACCAGAAGCTTGACTAGCGGATTGTAGACTTTCGGAAATTTGACTGGGATCCTGTACATCGATGGATATATCACGGGAAGGGTGCATATTCCTAGCATTGTGTGCTGAAAGTTGTATATTAACAGACGTTTGGCTGGAAGAATACATACTTGCAGAACTTCGACTGAAATTTTGCAAACTTTCAACATTGTGACTGGAATGATGAGCATTAGACGATTTAAGATCGGAAGACTGAAAATGCTCAGAACTTGGGCTGGAAAAAGGCAAACCTCTGGTATTCTCCTTCAAAACGGAAGATCCTTCCTCCACCAAAGAACTACAACTGTCCGATCTTTGAGACACCTCCAACCCTCCCCCTCCTCCCGATTCACCCTCTTCATTGTCACAGTATTCCGGAGGAGGGGGGATGTCCCAGGGACATACAGGGTCACCCCACTCTCTTCCCTCTTCAGATCGTCGTTCGTGGGTAACGCCATCACCCATCTGCTGGTGACACTCGCTAAAGGACATTGTCTGTTCGTTTTCGGGGTCTTCAGATATTGAAGAAGGTTCATCTAGAAAGTCCAGGCACAGGCGAAGGTCTTCTTTGGTGTTTTCAGGAAGACTGGGGTGGGGTTGGGGGTAGGGATAGGGGTTTGTGAAATTGGGGGTGGGGGTGGTAATAGGTGTTGGAGTGGTGGGAGTGGGGGGAGGGGCAACATGCAGGGGAGAGAGGGGGGAGAGGGGGTGTTGGTTCATGCCATGCTGGGAAATAGGATGGAAAAAATATGTATTAGTGTATATACATGCATAAATACATGGAGTATGGACATGAATATATGCGCGCGCACGCACACACACACATACACACACACACACACACACACACACATACACACACACACACACACACACACACACACACACACACACACACACACACACACCATACATATACATGCATTAATACACACGTTATACATATACGCATGAATGCACATGTATACACATACACACTAAATCATGCAAGGTAAACAGTAAGACAGAAGCAACCACATTTCTTTACTTCTTGTTTTTGCATCACACCTTATCGAAAAATCTTTTTCATGTAATATTGTGCTCTGGTATTTCTTAGTGCCCTGGAACACATTTCATAGGTGTTCTCGCCTGTGTTTGTTTGTTTCTGTTTCAAGATTCAATTCATTGCTTATGTCTGATCTATGTCAACTTACTAAAGAGTTTCCTTTGGCTTTATTAGCATTTTTGCTTGTTTTCTTTATATGTTAACTAACTGAAGGATTACCCCTATCTCAAACATTGTGAAGGGAACTAAATACCTGTGGGAACAAGCTTCCATGAAGGGCATCCTCTTCATCCGTAGACCAATGATGCTCCCGGGAGAAATCACGGGAAAAGGAGTCAGTACCAGCTCCGTAATCATCACTATCCTCCTCCTGTCTCTTCTTGTTGGGGAGCCCCTCCGGTCGTCTGCCGCCATGGTAGTTCATGACTCGGGGTGAGCGAGCCATCATGTTGAAAGACATGGCCGACACCTGGGGTTCGCTCTGACATCGGTACATGGAGAAAGGCGTCTGGCTCGGGGCTCTGTCTCCCCGACTCTCTCTCCTCTTCAGCTTACTGCTCAGCTGGCTGATGATCGCGGTGATCTGGGAACCGGAACGGGACGGGGGAGGACTGAGGCTGCTCTGGCTGGGCGTCTTCCAGGATGAGCCTTCCCTGTTCTTCCAGGAAGCGTCTTCCCTGTTCTTCCAGGAAGAGTCTTCACTGTTCTTCCAGGAAGCGTCTTCCTTGTTCTTCCAGGAAGAGTCTTCCTTCTTCCCTTGAAGCAATTTTTGAAGTTCTGTTCGTCGACTGGATACAGCGTTTTGCTGAATCAGCGGACTGGAAGGAGAGGACACTGAACGTTCGTGACCTGACCCCGACCTTTGACCTTTGATGACGTCATCACAGAGAGAAACGGAGCGCTGGTGACCCAATCTGGAATCCGCGAAGGATGCTTTAGATTCAACGACTGCTGGTGCAGCAGGAGCCAAGCGGGCATAACCAGGTGCATGCATCTGTTCTTCTCTACCTTCAAGACCGACTTGGTCAGTTTCTTCGGTTGAAAACCTTTCTGTAGTTGCCAGCAGTTTGGTTTTTCTGAGCGAAGCAAAATCGTTGTCAATATTTTTCAATTCCTCATCAGATCTTTTGTAGCTGAAAAAGATATCAGATTCGCTCACTGCACCACTGTGTGTGACAACACGGACAGACTTTTGCTCTGAACATCTGGACTCCGATCCTTTCCAGGAAGGGGACTCTCTCTCAACCTGATATTTAGGGCTTGAACTTAAAATCGTATGTGGAGATTTCTGGTGATGATGCTGTCGTTGGTGGTCATGTACATCGTCAAAGGAAGGACCAAGGTCAGTAGAAGAGTCCATGCTTGGCCGAGGATATGAGAGAAAGCCAGTGGAAGATTCCATCAGTGTCTGAGGGTCCACAGGAAGGTTGGAGAGGTCCTTTTCAGTGGGGAAGCTGAACGCTCTGTCAGACACTGCAATAGGTGGTGCATGGGGGTGGGGGTGGGAGTGGGGCATCCAATGAGCGCCCTCAACTTCAGGGGGGTGGATGGAGGAGGAAGAGGATGGGGTGGGGGAGTGGAGGCTGGAGGAGGGGAGTCCACTGTCCAGGGAGGGGGTGGGGGGAGGAGGAAGGGTCTGTAATGTGAGGCATGTCCATCTCTGTGTGGTGCAGCCTCTGCACCGGGGAGTTACCAGGCAGGAAAACAGCACAGAGGGTGGGTGGGTGAGGATTGTAGGGGTGGTGGGGATTGTAGAAGAAGGGGTAGGCATGCAAAGAGGAAAAACATGCACGTAAATACAAACTTACACTGGTGCATAGATACACAAGAACACACACATAGATACACAAGAACACACACATAGATACACAAGAACACACACATAGATACACAAGAACACACACATACGCAAACACACAAACGCGTGCGCACATATACACATATATAATGGAATTGACTATAGCTGAAATCAAACAAACCGAAAATAAAATTGCCATTACAAGCACATTTAAATGAGATATGCATGCAAAATAATTCCATGCATCTATGAAATAAGAAAGGAAGAAAATGAAGTGGTAAGACGTTTAACATGCATGGGTAGAGGAGAGCGACAAAAAGGGTTGTCGTGTTTTAAGCAAGAATCAGAGAAAGAGAGAGAGAGGGAGAGAGAGAGAGAGGGGGAGAGATAGAGAGAGAGAGGAGAGAGAGAGAGAGAGAGAGAGAGAGAGAGAGAGAGAGAGAGAGAGAGAGAGAGAGAGAGAGAGAGAGAGAGAGAGAGAGAGAGACAGACAGACAGACAGACAGACAGACATAACTGGGGAGAGAAAAAGACGGCAGCAAACAGTCTGGCATGTAATCAGACAACAACTGGACAGGAAGGGGAAATCACGTGACACAATTACAGGTTTTCTGTACTGTAAGTCGGACAATCCAAACAGACTAGGATGCAAGTTACGCGTGAAGAACTGAAACATGAACATGCACAGCCATTATTGTATTTTACGTTAGTATTGGTAAATGATTTCCTTACCCTCCTCTTTCTGTCCTCCTCCTCCTGTTGCCTCCTCCTCTCCTCCTCCTTCCTCCTCTGCTCCTCCTGCTGCTGCCTCTTCAATTCCTCTTGCTGCCTCTTCCTCTCCTCCTCCTCCTCCTCCTCTCTTCGTCGACGTTCAGCCTCCTCCGCTTCCTGGGCTGAAGAGTCATCTTCCTGAGCCGCAGGAGCTGGAGCAGGAGCAGGAGCTGGAGCAGGCTGATGGGAACAAAGGGAGATAAATGTGTTGGTTACTTCCTGTTCTTAGCTTCGAAAAATGTGAACGATTGTTAGCATTCATCTTTTTGTGCAATAATATAAGGGGGGGGGGGTGGGGGGGGGGGGGGGGAAGCAACATGTCTTCTTACTGTCAATAGATGTCATATTACTGAAAATATATGCCTTTTTACAGCAATGAGTTTTTCTTCATAAACCTAGGACAAAGTAAGGAACAAACACGGCTTTGTACAGCTAAAAAGCAAGCAGGTTTAGAAGAGAGATGATAGGTATTAATAGAAAACTGCCCTTAAAAAACACAAAAATGAAATGTAAGTTGAAATGTTGCTTGGTGTTATAAAAATCGATCAAATTAAAACACAGTTGCAATTATGTTTATTATGCATCAAAAATGAAAGTAAACAAAAAGCATCATATAGTACAGCATGAATAAAGTGGCAGCTACTTTTGAATATTCAGACAAAAACATTCAACCAAATGAAATAAGATAACGGAAAGTAAATACGCTGAATTGTAATCGATGCTATCAGCAGAAGGAAAGCAAGGGGGGAAAAGAGAGTACATGAACACTGTATAACTTCTAGTAACCCCATGCACTCAAAGTAAATATAGAACAAAAATGGGGATGGGGTGATAAAACTACCATGCAAATAATGAAATAGAAATTAAACCACCAAAATCAAAACACTTGGGAAACATAAGAGAAGAAAACATACTGGGCCTGTATTCACGTTGAGATAGCATGAGACTTAGCATCATGCTAACTTAGAAGCTCTTCCAAAAGTCCTATTAAATCCTATAGGACATTGGAAGAGCTTCTAAGTTAGCATCATGCTAAGTCTCATGCTATCTCAACGTGAATACAGGCCCAGGTTAACTACAGTCAATTATATTACCAAAAGTGAAGATGTGGACATTACATTAGACAATAGCCATGTATAGGCTTGCCTTTAACGGAATTTAAAAATTGAATTTCTCTTCAGTTTGTTCATATTCAAACTATTTGTTTATCGATAAGCATTACCTAAACAACCATGCAAGAATGGGAAGGATGAAAACCAATACATCAATTACTGGCTGGACTAAAGTTCCATTCACACCGTCACACACACACACACAAACACACACACACACACACACACACACACACACACACACACACACACACACACACACACACACACACACACACACACACACACACACACACACACACACATCATCATCATCATCATCATCATCAACAAGCATGCTCAAAATGGCATGCACCTCTAATACAGAATGCTGCTACACCAGACAACAGACTTCCATGTTGGGGTTGGGTGAATGCTAATGAGGATGGTATTGGTAAACCTCTACAACTATTTCTGTATTTCACTTCATTTATGGTTTCACGCATCCACCAGCTACAAACCACTTGGACAGAAAGGCAGAGCAGATTCATCGCATTTCCATCATTCTATGAAGACGTCATAGAAATAGAAATAAGAACGGGAACTGTACAAACTAATTCGCTTTGAAAGCCTTCTTTCTGTCATTGAGACCATGACCTATTAA
>CM065701.1:48769507-48772007 GCA_017654935.2 Phymorhynchus buccinoides
ATACAGGATCTATGCATATGATTATCGGATATAGATTAGATTTTGGACACTTGTACAAAGGTTCACATCGATTCCAAACAAAACGTTTTCATATCTTTATACCATCTAATTAATCGATTTCAAGCTGTTATGGTTAATATTACAAATCAACGAATCAAAATTACAAATCAAATATTGCAAAGCCCAAGACAATCTAAGAACTTAATTGAAATAAGAATTCACTCCAAATGAGGAAGCAAAAGGGACACAACTGCAATCATGAAAGCAGCCAGAGTGTCGCCCCTTTAGTCAATAAAGCACACCATCACCCACATGTAGCAGACGACATTCTACATACTACTTTACCTCGGAGGGAGCTTCATCCTCATCACCTCCTCTGTTTCGCCGATTTCGACGAGAAGAGGAGTCTTCCGCGGGAGCCGAGTCCTCTCCACCCCTGGACAAATGGTGAGTGCACGTCAATGACACGGGACGATGCATGGAGCCTCGTTGAACTCTCCAAAGTCCATTCCAAAACCGTGATAAGGTGTGAACAGCAAGTAGCAATGAATTCGCCCTCCTTGAGCCTTTCTAATTTTACCCAAGAGTAAAAGTGGGCCTCCATTTGCATCTCGCGATTTTTCCACATCAGGAATTTAACAGGCCCTTATTTAATGTGTGAAAGCACTTTGTGAACACAAACTTCCTATCGAACAAACATTGTTAACCACTGATTTTGTGCTGTGTTGAAGCAAAAAACAGCTACGAGTTTCTACAAAATGTCTAATTTACATAACTACCCTAAACAATAGTGGGAAATACACAAATGTCTATAGATGTTAACTTACATGCTTATCTAGCTGACTACGCTGCTAATCAGCACCAGAATATATTCTGCAGGCACGTGAACTATGTAAACCAAGCTAATTTTCAATCTTTCTAATTTCAATCAGCACGACATTTTGATAACAAAAGACAGCTAAAACTGAATTGAAATCTACTGCCAGAAAATAAATACAGTCAAGTAAAACCAAGCAAAACAGGGGTGTATTCTGTCCAACCCATGTGCAGCTGAGGAAAGGGGGAAGGGAGTGATGAAAAAGATGTGAAGGAGGGGTGTGTGGGGGGTGAAAAGGGTGTGGTACAGTCAAATGGTTGGAGAGGGGGGTGGGGTACAGGGAGGCATACCACCAAAGATTATAGGAAATACCTATTCTAAACTTTCTGATACTACTCCATCCTAAGTCCATTTATCTAGTACCCACAAACATTTCATTTTTTAACATAATCGTTTCCCGTTCAAACCTTCCATCTCCTCCAAATTGTACCATGGCACTCGTAAGCTATTACCCTAACCCCAACCACGACTAGTGTTCATACCTAACAGTGTCAGCCTGTGTCAAAGGGGGTCAGACAAGGGCCTGATCTTTGCTATGGAGAGTTCATCATGAATCCCGAATCCCGTAGTCAGGTTGACCTTAGGGGCCCATCTGAAGATTCATTTCACAACCAACCTCTTCCACAGTTCATACTAGTCAGATAAAATACCCCCTAATAGGACGTAAAACGAACCTTCATTCACAAAAAGGAAAGTTCAGGGGAAGCAATTCTGTCTCGCAGTTTGTACTTATAGTTTTTTTAATTATATAACTGCTCTTCCCCGGCCATCCCCAACCTGATTTAGTCAATTAATACAAAATTAATTGTTTGGGTCTCAAAGACGTAAGCTCTTTCTTACTCTATCCACAAATCTGCACATACTGACGTGAAGCTCCCCCCACCCTGACCCTTCCAGAAGACTCCCGCCAATGATTTATCAACAAAGACAACAGCACCAGAACCATGTGGCTCTATTAAGGGCGATCGCCATGAGGAGCTAAACGTTCTTCAACAACCCTACAAAGATGTAAATAGAACCATGTGGCCCAACCAAGGAGGATCGCCATGAGGAGCTAAACGTTCTTCAACAACCCTACACAGATGTAAATAGAACCATGTGGCCCTACCAAGGAGGATCGCCATGAGGAGCTGAACTTTCTTCAACAACCCTACACAGATGTAGATAGAACCATGTGGCCCTACTGAGGAGGGTCGCCATGAGGAGTTAAACTTTCTTCAACAACCATACACAGATATAGATAGAACCATGTGGCCCTACTAAGGAGGGTCGCCATGAGGAGTTAAACTTTCTTCAACAACCATACACATATATAGAACCATGTGGCGACAACCATACACAGATGTAGATAGAACCATGTAGCCCTACTAAGGAGGGTCGCCATGAGGGGTTAAACTTTCTTCAACAACCATACACATATATAGAACCATGTGGCGACAACCATACACAGATGTAGATAGAACCATGTGGCCCTACTAAGGAGGGTCGCCATGAGGAGTTAAACTTTCTTCAACAACCATACACATATATAGAACCATGTGGCGACAACCATACACAGATGTAGATAGAACCATGTAGCCCTACTAAGGAGGGTCGCCATGAGGAGTTAAACTTTCTTCAACA
>CM065701.1:48789507-48794507 GCA_017654935.2 Phymorhynchus buccinoides
CTCAATCTCAAAGTCTGGTTCTTTCCGTTTCATGGCAATAACCCTAGGCTGATCCTATCCCTATCCTTTTGTCGAGAAAGGCAGAAAAGCTTCTCAGTGAGCATGTTGAATGCGAACACGTTCAAGCGGCGTGTAAGCTACACCATTGTCACCATTGGCCCCAATGCACTTTGCTCTGGGTTCAAACGCCAAGTGCTGCTCTGCCAGTAAGGCACGCAATGAAAGCTACTCAAATCAGAAGTTAATTTAAACAAGTGCAACGCCCAGCGGCTGCAAAGTCCCCTCGCAGCATCGCGAGCTACTCCGAAATCGGAATAGTGTCGGGATCATGCGCACACAAGCGCACAGAAAAATTCATGTCCTGGAACAGGCGAAGCGGCAGATATCAAAAGAAAACGTATTTATATAAAAACGCACCAAAGCAGCACCTAACTGAATAGTTTTTTTTATATATAGCCTTGGGGTTCGGACCCGTGATTTGAGCACGCGCGATCATGCGCACACGAGCGCACAGAAAAATTCATGACAACTGTGTTATAGACCATTCATCAATAAATGTTGTGGAAAAAAACTGCATTGAAATACATGCAAAACTTCGCGAGATATTAGCGATTATGTGTTTTGGGGTTTGAACCCCGTAACTGGCGCGACCTTGACCTTAATGTAGAACTAAATACATCAGTGGATAGCTTGCATCTTGGTAAACTAGTATACCAAATTTGATGATGATAGACTGAATAGTTTTTGAGAAAAACGGACGAATAGCTGGACGGACGGAGGCACGCCAGACGGACACCGGGCGGACGGACGGACACCGGACGGACGGACCAGACAAAAACAATAGCTCCCCGAACCTTCGGCTCGGGAACTAATAATAGCTCCCCGAACCTTCGGCTCGGGGACTAAAAAAAAATTCATGTATTCAGATGATCTCTAAAGCCTTGTGTCCTAATGTCATACTCTAACCCTAACTAAAATCATTCAAGACCCACCACGTCACGTGTCAAAATCACGGTTTTCACGTGTTTTCCTTCTTATAGCTGGTAAGAAATCTTAAGAAATCTTCCTAGGACAAGAGGGAATGTAACACGTGACGTGGGGGGTCTTTAGACAGCATTTTTAACGAAAAACCAATAACAACAGGCATGAACAGACGAAGCGAATAGAAAAATTGTAACTCCTTGGCGGAGATTAAAAGTATTTTTACCGTTATGATTTATGCTGATAAATATCGAGGTTTTTGGTCAGGGAGCAAGGAGAGAGAACAGGGAGGTGGGGGGGGGGGGGGGGGGGGGGGGGGGGGGGGTGGGGGGGGAGGGGGGGGGGGGAGGGAAAAGACAGTTAGTAGGACTATCTGGCAAGGAGAGAGATGGGAGAGACAGTTAGTAGGACTATCTGGAGAGAGAGAGAGAGAGAGAGAGAGAGAGAGAGAGAGAGAGAGAGAGAGAGAGAGAGAGAGAGAGAATACAAATATCCAAAAGACATTCTGAAGCACATTAGGACAGAGAACCAGACAGGAACGTAGAGGCAGACAGCCATGGCTGAACGACGAGAAAACAAACGCAGTGTTATAGGCAACATGTGGACAACAGATGTCACAGGTAGGCAGGAGGTTGACTAATAGACTGACGCGCAGACACACAGCACACAGATGCACCAACAGGTGAACAGACAGGCAGTCAGATGGACAGAGAGAGCGTGCGCCTGACCTCCATACTTCTACCTGTACCGGCTTCATTAGCTGCAGAGGGCGAATCAAGGACTGGTATCTAGCTAGACCTCTTATGTTCTGGCACTCTCTCTGTCTCTCTCATTCTCTCTCTGTCTCAGTCTCACATAGACACACGCACAGACACACACAGACACAGACACACACGCACGCGCGCGCACGCACATACACATACACACGCGCACAGAGTGAGAGAGAGAGAGAGAGAGTGAGAGAGTGAGAGAGAGTTTGGGTGTCTGTGTGTCTGTCTTTCTTTGTCTGCCTGTCTGCCTCTCTCTCTCTCTGCCTCTCTGGCTCTCTCTCTCTCTCTCTCTCTCTCTCGCTCTCTCTCTCTCTCTCTCTCTCTCTCCTCTCTCTAATCTCAGAGAAACAGAGAGAGCGAGCTTCTCTTCTTCTCTCTCCTCCTCTTCCTCCTCCCGTCTCTCTCTCTCTCTCTCTCCCCGTCTCTCTCTCTCTCTCTCTCTCCGTCTCTCTCTCTCTCTCTCTCTCTCTCTCTCTCTCTCTCTCTCCATCTCTCTCCCTCTCTATCCTCTTCTCTCTCTCTCTCTCTCTCTCTCTCTCTCTCTCTCTCTCTCTCTCTCTCTCTCTCTCCCTCTCTCTCTCTCTCTCTCTCCCACTCTCTCTCTCTCTCTCTCTCTCTCTCTCTCTCTCTCTGTCTCCTCTCTCTCTCTCTCTCTCTCTCTCCTCTCTCTCTCTCCGTCTCTCTCTCCGTCTCTCTCTCTCTCTCTCTCTCTCTCTCTCTCTCTCTCTCTCTCTCTCTCCTCCCCCCCCCCCTCTCTCTCCCCACCTGCCTGTTGTAAGGTTCAGTGTCAGATAGTGATCGAACATTAAGTGGACAGACTGCTACAACGCCACTGCTGCCAGGTAGAACCTGATTAACCATGGAATCACATACATCACCAAACAGGCACATGTGCATGCTCACCATTCGCATGCACGCTCGCATGCACGCACGCACACACGTACACACACACACACGTACACACACACACACACCATGCGCTCCCCGCATACATACACACACAGGCGCGTTCGCGGCCCCCCCCCCCCCCCCCCCGCCCTCCCCCCCCCCACCACGCACCTGCGCAAACGCAACCACACACTCGTATACATACAGTAATACTTCAAACTTTCACACACATCCATTCATGGTACTATTTTTGAAAAAATCAACTTGTGGTCATGACACACACACACACACACACACACACACACACACACACACACGCGCGCGCGCGCGCGCGCGCGCGCGCACGCGTTTCCATTCTCTAACAAACCGTGACTAACTATTGCCCCCCCCCCCCCCACACACACACACACCTATGCCCTGCCCAGGTACAAAACACAATCCCTACCGGTAGCCGTAGGCCTCCCCCTTTTATATTCCACAGACACCTCCCTCCCCCCCCCTTCCCCCACATCTCTCCTTCTCTTTATTTTATTGCCCCACCAGACTTGTTGCCTTGGTTACTCCTATCTCGCAGCTGGCATCATTACCTCCTTCTCTCCACCCCTCTCTATCGTCTCTCTCTCTCTCTGTTTTCTCTGTCTGTTTCTTACCAGACCAGTCGGTTAGAGATTAGAAGTGTGCGTGAAATCCACGCCATTATGAATAATGTCATTTATTTTTTAACCTAAAGCTGTTTTTGTTTTTAGCAATTTTAGGGCTCTCTTCAGAACCTTAGAAGTTTTAAGGAGTTTGTCTAACTTAATTTTTTTTAATTTTTTTATAAAACGTTAAAGTGCTGTGCAGTCATTAAATATATTCCTATTTTCCTTGCGTCTGTTGATGTGTGCACTCTTGTTATGTAGCAGGCAAAGAGCACCGATAGTGTTTGTGGTTTGGTGTGTGTGCACTCTTGTTATGTAGCAGGCAAAGAGCACCGATAGTGTTTGTGTTTTGGTGTGTGTGCATAAAATGATGCGCTTATTAAGTCGAACACGCGCGCGCGCCGCGCGCGCGCGCGCGCGCGCGCGTGTGTGTGTGTGTGTGTGTGTGCGTGCGTGTGCGTGTGCGTGCGTGTGCGTGCGTGCGTGTGCGTGTGCGTGCGCGCGCAAAAATAACATGAAGGGAGAGAGGTTAGATACTAGAAAGAGTTTATACATTTTGAAGGGGTAAGCAGAGAGAGAGAATAAGTAATATTGCCACAAAAAGAGAGAAAGAAAGAGAGAGCTATATACAGAGAGAGACACAGAGAGACAGAGAGGGAGGCAACGAAGGATGCAGGCATAGGTAAAGGTCAAGATGTGCCCCCCCTCCTACAAGGTTATTAGCTAAACATGTTCCTAAAATACAGCTTTATGTAAGGTAAGAAAGGCAAAAACAGAAAAATACAATTAACCGAGAAATGCAGGGGGGGGGGGGCACATCTTTACCTTTACCCAGGGGGGGGGGAATATATAAAAAATAAAGCAGTCAACCTGTCCATACCCAGACACAATTAAAGCAAACCGTCATACAGAAAAAAAAAAACCCCAGATAACCCCCCCCCACCCCCAACCCACCCCAAAAGATGAATCGATATACAGCAGATTGCAGAAACAAACCAACAACAAACAATGGAAAGAGAGAAAGAACAAAAAAAAGATGCGGAAACACTCGGTCTGTTGAACAGAAGGAATTCGGCCTAGGGGCGGGGGGTGGGGGGTACATGCGCATCTGGAACATTGAGGGGGTGGAAGGGGGTATTAGAGAGATGGGGGTGGGGTGAAATGAATTTCTCATTAGCGAAGGGTGAGGGAGGGGGGCGGACAGGTAGGCAGGTATGTAGGCCTATTGGGATGTGTGCCTTCATTTGGCAGTAGTAGGGTACAGGTCGAAGCAAGGTCACCTTCCACCCTCTGTCTGTCTGTCTGTCTCTCTCTCCCTCTCCTCCTCCGTCCCCCTCCTCTCTCTCTCTCTCTCATCTCTCTCTCTCTCCACTCTCTCTCCTCTCTCTCTCTCTCTCCCCTCTCTCTCCCATCTCCTCAACTCTCTCTCTCTCTCTCCATCGTTTAAATTTGTGTATTGTTTTGTTGTTCTGTTTCATCATTACAAGTTTCCAATTTCTACACCGATTGCACAATTTCAACAGTACCAAAAGTCAAAAGACAAACTGCATGTGACAAATAAACACAGACACAGACTGACTAACAGACAGACATATATGGCACACGCGCAAGCAGAGAGAGAGAGAGAGAGGAGAGAGAGAGAGAGAGAGAGAGAGAGAGAGAGAGAGAGAGAGAGAGAGAGAGAGAGAGAGAGAGAGATGACGAGAGAGAGAGCACTGGA
>CM065701.1:48809507-48824507 GCA_017654935.2 Phymorhynchus buccinoides
CCAATTCAACCTCGTCCAATCACAATCAACAGAAAGATATGCTTCAGAGGAGTTTGACATTGAACGGGGGTCAGATAGGAAAACCATGACATGTATTTTATAAAAAGCCATTTTTGGGAGAAAAAAAATCCTTTATTTTTCCTACGGATAACAAAACTATTTTCTTGGCGCTGATTCAATTGTCTACATGACGCCTCACATCGCCAAATGAGGTTCAGGCTGACGTAAGCAGGAGAGAGAGAGAGAGAGAGAGAGAGAGAGAGAGAGAGAGAGAGAGAGAGAGAGAGAGAGAGAGAGAGAGAGAGAGAGAGAGAGAGAGAGTAATCTCTTATGCAGTAATAATCGTAAAACAAAAGAGTTTTATTTCACCAAACACATCCACGTCTGGCTAAATCCTAATGATGAAGCTGCCTTGCCCAGATTTGCCGGTAAGGGCGAAATGTCAACTGTACAGCAGTCAAGGTCATAGTCTACACAGTCAGGGTGAGTGGGGAGAAATCACAACGATGTTCATAACAGACCTGTAGTATAGAGATAGGACCTAGTAGGCCTAGTAGTAGTACAGGCAGCGTGCCAGCATCCACATGACTCACATAATCAACGGAACTGCCAAACACTTATCCGTGTGCATCAGTGGTATCACCACCAGCAAACACGACAGACAAGCAAACAACAACAACAAACAAACAAACAAACAAACGCGAAAAACGAAACAGTGTGAGAAAGCAGAAAGGGCAGAAGAAACCTTCCCTGGCGCAGAAACGCCCCCATCTACAGACACACTCTCACACACACGCCTCTTTAGGCCTGCTAGAGAATTCGCATTCCAGACAAAAACGTTTTGGCCGTGTTTCCCGTGCATTGAAATAGTATTTTTTAGAAACCGTGTCTCAACATCACAGAATATAGGTAACCTAAATAGTATAACAAAGTCTATCCAGACTTACCTCAAACGAACAAGCAGGGAGGAGAGGAAGAAAGCGAAGCTCCTGATGTACACCTAGCTCACAGACAGGCAGACCGCAGCAGACAGAATGAAACCAACTGTGGAACTTCTGTGCAGACTTCGCCCCACCACTCCCCTCCGGTAGGCCCTACTTTAGCTAGCCTAGCGGCGAGTGGGCGTCAGGGTGGGTGGGGTGGGGCTGGGGTGAGATAGAGGAGAGTTGAGGATGGAGGTAAACGAAGGGGGGGGGGGGGGGGGTGATCACGTGATGAAGCCAGTTACCTCCGGTTCCGTGTGGTATTTCCAAAAGGTGAGAGGGCTGAGAGGAAAACAAAGGTTGCTTTTTCTGTCTCCCTGTGAAATTGTGGAACTCCTTTTAGGGCTGTGTGGCAGTGTACCAAGTACTAGGGGAGACCTGTTAAGTTAGGGACACATTCACCAGAGGCAGGGTACCAAGTACTAGGGGAGACCTGTTAAGTTAGGGACACATTCACCAGAAATTGTGGAACTCCTTTTAGGGCTGTGTACCAAGTACTAGGGGAGACCTGGTTAAGTTAGGGACTCATTCACCAGAAATTGTGGAACTCCTTTTAGGGCTGTGTGGCTGGGTACCAAGTACTAGGGGAGACCTGTTAAGTTAGGGACACATTCACCAGAAATTGTGGAACTCCTTTTAGGGCTGTGTACCAAGTACTAGGGGAGACCTGTTAAGTTAGGGACACATTCACCAGAAATTGTGGAACTCCTTTTAGGGCTGTGTGGCAAGGTACCAAGTACTAGGGGAGACCTGGTTAAGTTAGGGACTCATTCACCAGAAATTGTGGAACTCCTTTTAGGGCTGTGTGGCAAGGTACCAAGTACTAGGGGAGACCTGTTAAGTTAGGGACACATTCACCAGAAATTGTGGAACTCCTTTTAGGGCTGTGTGGCAAGGTACCAAGTACTAGGGGAGACCTGTTAAGTTAGGGACACATTCACCAGAAATTGTGGAACTCCTTTTAGGGCTGTGTGGCAAGGTACCAAGTACTAGGGGAGACCTGTTAAGTTAGGGACACATTCACCAGAGGCAGGGCACCAAGTACTAGGGGAGACCTGGTTAAGTTAGGGACACATTCACCAGAAATTGGGTTGAAGACTGACTACCCTAAACAACCGTGAAATAAACACGATCAATTCTGTAGGATACGGGTCTGTAAACTGAAAAAGCACACACAATATTGGGTGTTCTTTGAAAAGGACAGGTAATCGTTGTCCTAATAATATCATGTGGATGCTTTGTTTATATTCGCAAGGACTTTATTTGACAGCATTTTGTTTGTATGTTAGCAGCTAAACGTAGATTGTAATAAATAAAAAAACCCACGTTCGATTCGAATATTTGCGACTGAAAATATGGACATATTTCCAATAATAATCTATAAACTTTACGATATAATGTATACTTGCATACTTCCGAGAGTGCTCTAAGTTTTAAAAGCACAAAGCATAGTGGGTGTTCTGCCAAAATCAATCTTTTTGCGCGCGTGCGCGCGCGCGAGAAAGAGAGAGAGAGAGAGAGAGAGAGAGAGAGAGAGAGAGAGAGAGAGAGAGAGAGAGAGAGAGGGAGAGAGAGAGAGAGAGAGAGAGAGAGAGAGAGAGAGAGAAAGACAGAGACAGAGACAGACAGACAAAGACGGAGAACGAACAACATTTTATTTACCCAAGGTAATGAGATAAGCATTACAAGAAGCCTTTTTTTTACACCCAGTCCTGCTACAAAAAGAATGAAGAAGAGAAAAAAATATATATGTAAAGCAAAATGCAAAACTCATGAAAAAAGACAAGGAATAAAACCCATGGAACATAGGGCTAAAAGGGGGGGGGGGGGGGAAAGTGAGTGAGATTGGCGTTGCTAAGAAACTGCATTCCAATGAATCGCCTCATGGTGTCACCAGAACAGCACATTTTTTTTAAATGACCAAAAATGGCCCGGGCAGACAAACAGACTAGACACAGACTTTCGCAATATCCCTTTAGTCAGGGAAAGAGGCAGAGGATATTCTAACTCCGTCCTGTGCGTGTGAAACAGCACGTAAACCAGGGGTCAGTTTATTTCACAGGGGCACCAGCATTCCCACGGGGCGATGGCGAGCTAAGTGCTCACCTGAACACAGCAGCTGGAAGCTGTACGTGGCATCTCTTCACCCATGTGCGGCCTTTACTGGGGAAGCAAGCAAAGCTATGCTTAAAGACCCACTGACCCACCACGATTAAGTCTCTTGGGTTTTTTTCTGGGTAGCTGTGATGACCCACATACAAATGCCCCCAACTTCAAATTGAGGCTGCTCTTTAAAATGATGTTTCGTTTTCAATTTGAGGGCATTTAGGGCACAAGATTTCTTACCAGCTATAAGAGGGGAAAAGCATGAAACCCGTGATTTTGACACGTGATCTGGTGGGTCTTTAAAGGTCCCTTCTATTCTGCTTATGGATGGGCCTTCAGAGATGTGAAACACACACAAACACCCATCTCACTGCGGCGCCACTCTATAATGCCACGGACCGACTGCCTCATGTGCCTCAGTCTCACAGTCTGATTCTGATTCTAGCCAGAATTTGTTTTTAAAATTTATTTGTAGAAATGTGGGTGTGGATGTAGGCTACCTTGGACAAGGCATATCCATCGTAAACAAATTTTGATGCACAGTCATAATTATTAAGTCATGAATGTTGGATATTAGGAGTAAAAGCCAAGAAAAGCCAGAAAAATAATAACAACTCATGACTCTTAAACATAAGCAATAACTACTCCATAGGAACATTACCCTTGAATCTTAAACATTAACAATAACTGCTCCATAGGAACATTACCCTTGAATCTTAAACATTAGCAATAACTGCTCCATAGGAACATTACCCTTGGATCTTAAACATTAGCGATAACTGCTCCATAGGAACATTACCCTTGGATCTTAAACATTAGCGATAACTGCTCCATAGGAACATTGCCCTTGGATCTTAAACAGTAGCAATAACTGCTCCGTAGGAACATTACCCTTGAATCTTAAACATTAGCAAGAACTGTTCCATATGAACATTACCCTTGGATCTTAAACATTAGCGATAACTGCTCCATAGGAACATTACTCATGACTCTTAAACATGAGCAATAACTGCTCCATAGGAACATTACCCTTGACTCTTAAACATGAGCAATAACTGCTCCATAGGAACATTACCCTTGGATCTTAAACATTAGCGATAACTGCTCCATAGGAACATTACTCATGACTCTTAAACATGAGCAATAACTGCTCCATAGGAACATTACCCTTGGATCTTAAACAATAGCAATAACTGCTCCATAGGAACATTACCCTTGAATCTTAAACATTAGCAATAACTGCTCCATAGGAACATTACCCTTGAATCTTAAACATTAGCAATAACTGCTCCATAGGAACATTACCCTTGAATCTTAAACATTAGCAATAACTGCTCCATAGGAACATTACCCTTGGATCTTAAACAATAACAATAACTGCTCCATAGGAACATTACCCTTGAATCTTAAACATTAGCAATAACTGCTCCATAGGAACATTACCCTTGGATCTTAAACATTAACAATAACTGCTCCATAGGAACATTACCCTTGAATCTTAAACATTAGCGATAACTGCTCCATAGGAACATTACCCTTGAATCTTAAACATTAGCAATAACTGCTCCATAGGAACATTACCCTTGAATCTTAAACAATAACTGCTCCATAGGAACATTACCCTTGAATCTTAAACATGAGCAATAACTGCTCCATAGGAACATTACCCTTGGATCTTAAACAATAACAATAACTGCTCCATAGGAACATTACCCTTGAATCTTAAACATGAGCAATAACTGCTCCATAGGAACATTACCCTTGAATCTTAAACATTAACAATAACTGCTCCATAGGAACATTACCCTTGGATCTTAAACATTAACAATAACTGCTCCATAGGAACATTACCCTTGAATCTTAAACATAGCAATAACTGCTCCATAGGAACATTACCCTTGGATCTAAAGCATTAACAATAACTGCTCCATAGGAACATTACCCTTGGATCTTAAACAATAACAATAACTGCTCCATAGGAACATTACCCTTGAATCTTAAACAATAACTGCTCCATAGGAACATTACCCTTGAATCTTAAACAATAACTGCTCCATAGGAACATTACCCTTGAATCTTAAACAATAACTGCTCCATAGGAACATTACCCTTGAATCTTAAACAATAACTGCTCCATAGGAACATTACCCTTGGATCTTAAACAATAACAATAACTGCTCCATAGGAACATTACCCTTGGATCTTAAACAATAACAATAACTGCTCCATAGGAACATTACCCTTGGATCTTAAACAATAACAATAACTGCTCCATAGGAACATTACCCTTGGATCTTAAACAATAACAATAACTGCTCCATAGGAACATTACCCTTGGATCTTAAACAATAACAATAACTGCTGCATAGGAACATTACCCTTGGATCTTAAACAATAACAATAACTGCTCCATAGGAACATTACCCTTGGATCTTAAACAATAACAATAACTGCTGCATAGGAACATTACCCTTGGATCTTAAACAATAACAATAACTGCTCCATAGGAACATTACCCTTGGATCTTAAACAATAACTGCTCCATAGGAACATTACCCTTGGATCTTAAACAATAACAATAACTGCTCCATAGGAACATTACCCTTGGATCTTAAACAATAACAATAACTGCTCCATAGGAACATTACCCTTGGATCTTAAACAATAACAATAACTGCTCCATAGGAACATTACCCTTGGATCTTAAACAATAACAATAACTGCTCCATAGGAACATTACCCTTGGATCTTAAACAATAACAATAACTGCTCCATAGGAACATTACCCTTGGATCTTAAACAATAACAATAACTGCTCCATAGGAACATTACCCTTGGATCTTAAACAATAACAATAACTGCTCCATAGGAACATTACCCTTGGATCTTAAACAATAACAATAACTGCTGCATAGGAACATTACCCTTGGATCTTAAACAATAACAATAACTGCTCCATAGGAACATTACCCTTGGATCTTAAACAATAACAATAACTGCTCCATAGGAACATTACCCTTGGATCTTAAACAATAACAATAACTGCTCCATAGGAACATTACCCTTGGATCTTAAACAATAACAATAACTGCTCCATAGGAACATTACCCTTGAATCTTAAACAATAACTGCTCCATAGGAACATTACCCTTGGATCTTAAACAATAACTGCTCCATAGGAACATTACCCTTGAATCTTAAACAATAGCGATAACTCCTCCATAGGAACATTACCATTGGATCTTAAACAATAACTGCTCCTTAGGAACATTACCTTTGGAACTGCTCCATAGGAACATTACCCTTGGAACTGCTCCATAGGAACATTACCATTGAATCTTAAACATGAGCAATAACTGCTCCATAGGAACATTACCCTTGGATCTTAAGCAATAACTGCTCCTTAGGAACATTACCCTTGGATCTTAAATAATAACTGCTCCATAGGAACATTACCCTTGGATCTTAGACAATAACTGCTCCTTAGGAACATTACCCTTGAATCTTAAATATTGCCAGTTTTGCTTTAAAGCAAAATTCAAAGTTTAATAATTAGCGTTGAAAACTACAAATACTGCTTCAAGGAAAATTAAATGATTAGCGTCGAACATAGCGAATACTGTTTCAAATGAAAATGAAATGTTAAATCGTGAATCTTGAACAGTGCAAATGTTGTTAAGAAGAACAATAAACCCTAACACTTAGTCCAAAAACTCACTTGGAAACGGAGCTTTGCAAAATGTTGCTTCAGAGTTAAATAAAACGTTAAATGATGAATCTCGAAAATTAACAAACAACGCTGTGAAAGAAGTTACACCTGTCAACAATGCGTCCTTTAACGGAAAATGGAACCTGGACTGTGAATTTTGAGTAGTATTTTTTCCTCCGATGAAGAGACTACACTGAAATGCTACAGACCGTAAGCTACCCTATATCCCCCCTGCGGATTTAAACCATGTCATCACTAAACCATCAAAGCAACAAAGGACTATAAAAAAATTTAATTATTATTATACAATCCCTGAGATGAATAGACTACGTCTCTTTTCACCCTGACCTCTGTTAACTCAGCGAATCAATCTCCGGGAATATGATTGACCTTAATAATAATAATAGGTGAAGACGGGGTAAAAAGCCCATGGGCGGGTAAGAAACCCATGCCAATTATCTCATGAAATAAAGAAAATGTCAGTCAAATTTGCCCATCACACGTCAAATTTGACTGAAATTGTCTTTATTTCATGAAATAATTGGCATGGGTTTCTTATCCGCCCATGGGCTTTTTACCCCGTCTTCCTCATAATAATAATAATAATAATAATAATAATAATAATAATAATAATAATAATAATAATAATGAAAGCAAATCTTTCCTTTATGATGAATGTGGGTATGAGTCATCTAGATTCTAGATGATTGGTTTTTAAAAAAATAACTCATAAATGTATTGGATACAGCCAGAGAGATCATGCACAGCGTGTACGCGTGTATGTGTGTACACGCAGACACACACACACACACACACACACACACACACACACGCGCACACACCCACACACACACACACACACACACACACGCGCGCGCGCGCGCGCGCGCGCGCGCACACGCACACGCACACACGCACACACTTCGAAAGTATTTAAAAAGAAGTCGATAAACAACTCTTTTAGTTTATTCTGATCGCTTCTCGGCCTTTTGGCTAAGACAGTGATTCAGGAACATAAATTTTTGTTTATACCCTGGTTGGTTTGTTCAGCCCGTCGTATATGGCGAAAGCCGATATGCGACGTTAAACTGAACTTCCATCCATCCACAACTCTTCAACACAGGATTTCTTCCTTTCGTTAGGACTGTATCGGTTCTAAGGGATATCAGACTCAATGCCCCAGGAAGGTCCATGAACTAGCCCAACTTACCTCCCTTTGGTCCTGTCTGACTCTCTCTCTCTCTCTCTCTCTCTCTCTCTCTCTCTCTCTCTCTCTCTCTCTCTCTCTCTCTCTCTCTCTCTCTCTCTCTCTCTCTCTCTCTCTCTCTCTCTCTCTCTCTCTGATTTAAATGTTTTATTTTCAAAAGTCCTAGCAAAAATGTATTCGTCCCTGGAACTGACAGGTCAATTCGATTGTAGTGTTTTGGTTTAGCATATCAATATGTTACTGATAATTAGGCCTGCCAACTAACGTGATCACTGCATTTATGTTCTCTCTCTCTCTCTCTCTCTCTCTCTCTCTCCTCTCTCTCTCTCTCTCTCTCTCTCTCTCTCTCTCTCTCTCTCTCTCTCTCTCCTCTCTCTCTCTCTCTCTCTCTGTGTGTCTGTGTGTGTGTGTGTGTGTGTGTGTGTGTGTGTGTGTGTGAGTGTGGTTTTAGAATTTTGGTATTTAGAATTATGCATGAATGTGCACGTCTCGTGAGAACAGATATGAGCCTGTGTATTTATCCATCATCTATCCGCCTGATGGTGGTGGCTGGGGGGGGGGGGGTGGGGGGGGGGGGAGGGTAGTACCCGGGTGGCATAAGACCAGGGGGCTAATGGCCTAGAACCCAGACCGATAGAGACACAAACTGAGCGGGATAAGAAGAGGAAGTAGAAGAACAACAAATATTCAAACCCCATTGGAGTTTTGTTGTTGCGCATTAAAATAAAAGAAATAATTTAAGTTATGGTTCAATACATTTAGTATCAATTATAGAGATGGAATGATCCTTTTAAACAATTACAAATAATGCATTTGCTATTAGTAAAATATAAAGGCGTGGCTGAAAAAACGCAATAAACCAGGACGAAACTAAGCTGAAGAATATGCCCCTACACTACAACCAGTGAATGAATTGACACAATTCAACTAACTTTTCTAGCTATGGTCACGGTGTGTGTGTGTGTGTGTAAGTCAAAGTCAAAAACGTTTATTTTTATTAGATGGTACATTGAATAAGCACTAAGTTTGTAAAGGTAAAGATGTGCCCCCCCCCCCCCCCTCTTACATTTCTCAGCTCTCCCCACTTTTTCACACCTGCCTTTCTTACCTAAACTTATCAACTTTTTTAACTAATTATCTTTGTTGAATAATTAATCGCAGTCATGATAAAGGCCATTATCTAATAGGCTACTAGGACCCCCCCCGGACCTTCCCCCCCCCCCCCCCACCCCCCCCCCTATGTAGTGCAGTACACTACAACAAACCGTTTTTCCGTCTTGCCTTTATCTTCTACTATTATTGAATGCATGTGTTTCATTATGTAAATGGATGAAAATTAGTGTTAAATATAGAAAACGATAGAGGTTGAAGTACTCAATCTGCAGTAAGAAAGGCAAGACTGAAAAAGTGGAAACAACCGAGAAATGGAGGAGGGGGGGGGGGCCGCATCTTTACCTTTTTTGTTGTGCAAACGGTGTGTGTGTGTGTGTGTGTGTGTGTGTGTGTGCTGCTCATGTGCTTAGACGATGCCAGTTTGTTGAAATTATTTAGAAATACACATTTCCATTTTTTTCATTGTTTCTTAATATAATAAATAAGTATCAAACTATATAACTAACTTTCTTTTTGTTAATGCCTTCTTTGAATATATTCCCTGTAATTTATAATTTGACAAATATCACAAGTTCCGTAAAAAAAATATTCTGTTAATATAAAAACACGAAACATTAATTTAGTTTGAAAGAAAGGGAACTAATAGAATAATAATAATTAAAAAAAGCTTTGTTGAATTCCCTGATGCCTTTAATGAACCAAGCTTTGGTCAGACAACGCTAACGCCACGTGTATCTAACGAATAAACAAGTACGAGAAACTAACACCACAGTCTTAACAGTGATGCTGGGACACTCCAACAAAATCAACAGACTAACAAACACACACACACACACACACACACACACACACACCACACACACACAAAACGAAACGAACTCTTTTTATAACGTGACGCTGGGACTGTGTCGCTCTTCAAGCATCTGTCGTGGACGCTCTAGTTATCGCCCTTTGTCACGCGCGCGCGCGCCCGGAAAAGCGCGTGCCTGCAGCCAGAGGGGAGTGGAGCGGACACGTGACTGGCACGTGCGGCCGTCACAGGCAAGGGAGGTTACCGTGCGATTTGTGTCATATGGTTTGAGAAGAGTAGTGGTTCGTTGTGCGAATAACGAGTGTTTCTGGGTTCGGTAAAGGCGAGGGGTTTCTTAGCTCGTGCATTGCTTTGTATTCCCTGGGGCGTATTTCTAAGGGCGCCTTTTGGTTTAACCCTTTCGCCGCCAGCCAGTTTTCAGCCCAAAATACCATTAAACTAACTGGGTAGAGAAAAACAGTGTTAGCAATATTGGGAATTCCTCTGTGACATAATTATAACATTACACCCATCCTTACCTCCATCAATTAAGAAAATAGTCTTCAGATAACAGGCCCTGTTTGATGCCTTTTAGTGACATAGGTGTTATGTGCTGCATAAATGCGACATTGGCGGCGAAAGGGTTAAGGTCGATGGCTGTGTGGCATAGCAAAAAACGTATGGATCAATAAGCAAAGAAACTGAACTAGAGTTTAAATCACGAAATGTAGGTCCGCGTATAGAATCAATTTCGTTCGTTTGTTGATTTATAGCATAATCGGCGATTTGAAACTTAAAATAATGATTGCAAAGAACACACTGCAGGATCTTTCCCTACTATCTAAGTCTTGGACACAAAACATATTGATCCAAAAACATTGCTGTCGTAATTTTGACAAATGCCAGTTTTTCTCATTTCCCCACCTCTCTCAAAGTTGCAAAAAGACAGAAAAACGACCGTCTTTAGAATAACGTTTTATATACTCCTCAGCATCAAACTGATATTTGCTACAAAATGTAAATGTTAACCAAATCATGGCTGTATCGTGTAATACTTACGATGGCGAACAAAATAATGGTAAAATCTTATTTATTATTTTCTTATTTCCTGTTTTTTTGTAGCTGCTGTATGAAATTTAATACACAAACATCGACTCACAGTTGTCAAGCGTCCTATCAACAACGAGGAATCCTGATAAAGACAGAACAGATCGATATTTGAATGTTTCTGTCACAGGGGTAACTTTAAATTGAAATTTAAGAAGAGACAACTTGGATAATACATAGAAGCAAAGGGAAGTTGATTGGGGTGGTTGGCTGCTTGGGGAGAGAGAGAGAGAGAGAGAGAGAAGAGAGAGAGAGGGATAGGAGAGAGAGAGAGAGAGAGAGAGAGAGAGAGAGAGAGAGAGAGAGAGAGACCCCTGAGAGAGAGGGAGGGGGGGGAGAGAGAGAATCCCAGAGGAGAGAGAGAGAAAAGGGGAGAGAGAAGGAGAGAGAGAGAGAGAGAGAGAGAGAGAGAGAGAGAGAATGAGATGAGAGAGAGAGAGAGAGAGAGACAAACAGACAACACAGACAGACAGACAGAGACCGAGCGAGACAGAGACATAGCAAATTTGAAAAGACATTGTGTATCTGTAAAGAAGTTACCAAATTGTAAGTAATTCTAGCATAGACATAGAGTAAAACTGTAATTTTCTGAACTGTTTGTTTAGTTAAGAACTTATCGCTTAAGTACCCATCAGAGGGAAACTCGTGCAGATGACAGTTTGGCGTGAAGTCCTTGTTGCCACACGCCCTGATGTCCCAGTTGTATACTGACCTTCCCAACCTTTTCCTTGTTGCCACACGCCCTGATGTCCCAGTTGTATACTGACCTTCCCAACCTTTTCCTCGTTGCCACACGCCCTGATGTCCCAGTTGTATACTGACCTTCCCAACCTTTTCCTTCTTGCCACACGCCCTGATGTCCCAGTTGTATACTGACCTTCCCAACCTTTTCCTCGTTGCCACACGCCCTGATGTCCCAGTTGTATACTGACCTTCCCAACCTTTTCCTTGTTGCCACACGCCCTGATGTCCCAGTTGTATACTGACCTTCCCAACCTTTTCCTCGTTGCCACACGCCCTGATGTCCCAGTTGTATACTGACCTTCCCAACCTTTTCCTTGTTGCCACACGCCCTGATGTCCCAGTTGTATACTGACCTTCCCAACCTTTTCCTTGTTGCCACACGCCCTGATGTCCCAGTTGCATACTGACCTTCCCAACCTTTTCCTCGTTGCCACACGCCCTGATGTCCCAGTTGTATACTGACCTTCCCAACCTTTTCCTCGTTGCCACACGCCCTGATGTCCCAGTTGTATACTGACCTTCCCAACCTTTTCCTTGTTGCCACACGCCCTGATGTCCCAGTTGTATACTGACCTTCCCAACCTTTTCCTTGTTGCCACACGCCCTGATGTCCCAGTTGTATACTGACCTTCCCAACCTTTTCCTTCTTGCCACACGCCCTGATGTCCCAGTTGTATACTGACCTTCCCAACCTTTTCCTTGTTGCCACACGCCCTGATGTCCCAGTTGTATACTGACCTTCCCAACCTTTTCCTCGTTGCCACACGCCCTGATGTCCCAGTTGTACTCTGACCTTCCCAACCTTTTCCTTGTTGCCACACGCCCTGATGTCCCAGTTGTATACTGACCTTCCCAACCTTTTCCTCGTTGCCACACGCCCTGATGTCCCAGTTGTATACTGACCTTCCCAACCTTTTCCTTGTTGCCACACGCCCTGATGTCCCAGTTGTATACTGACCTTCCCAACCTTTTCCTTGTTGCCACACGCCCTGATGTCCCAGTTGCATACTGACCTTCCCAACCTTTTCCTCGTTGCCACACGCCCTGATGTCCCAGTTGTATACTGACCTTCCCAACCTTTTCCTCGTTGCCACACGCCCTGATGTCCCAGTTGTATACTGACCTTCCCAACCTTTTCCTCGTTGCCACACGCCCTGATGTCCCAGTTGTATACTGACCTTCCCAACCTTTTCCTTGTTGCCACACGCCCTGATGTCCCAGTTGTATACTGACCTTCCCAACCTTTTCCTTGTTGCCACACGCCCTGATGTCCCAGTTGTACTACTGACCTTCCCAACCTTTTCCTTGTTGCCACACGCCCTGATGTCCTAGTTGTATACTGACCTTCCCAACCTTTTCCTTCTTGCCACACGCCCTGATGTCCCAGTTGTATACTGACCTTCCCAACCTTTTCCTCGTTGCCACACGCCCTGATGTCCCAGTTGTATACTGACCTTCCCAACCTTTTCCTCGTTGCCACACGCCCTGATGTCCCAGTTGTATACTGACCTTCCCAACCTTTTCCTTGTTGCCACACGCCCTGATGTCCCAGTTGTATACTGACCTTCCCAACCTTTTCCTTGTTGCCACACGCCCTGATGTCCCAGTTGTATACTGACCTTCCCAACCTTTTCCTCGTTGCCACACGCCCTGATGTCCCAGTTGTATACTGACCTTCCCAACCTTTTCCTTGTTGCCACACGCCCTGATGTCCCAGTTGTATACTGACCTTCCCAACCTTTTCCTTGTTGCCACACGCCCTGATGTCCCAGTTGTATACTGACCTTCCCAACCTTTTCCTTGTTGCCACACGCCCTGATGTCCCAGTTGTATACTGACCTTCCCAACCTTTTCCTTGTTGCCACACGCCCTGATGTCCCAGTTGTATACTGACCTTCCCAACCTTTTCCTTGTTGCCACACGCCCTGATGTCCCAGTTGTATACTGACCTTCCCAACCTTTTCCTTGTTGCCACACGCCCTGATGTCCCAGTTGTACTCTGACCTTCCCAACCTTTTCCTTGTTGCCACACGCCCTGATGTCCCAGTTGTATACTGACCTTCCCAACCTTTTCCTTGTTGCCACACGCCCTGATGTCCCAGTTGTATACTAACCTTCCCAACCTTTTCCTTGTTGCCACACGCCCTGATGTCCCAGTTGTACTCTGACCTTCCCAACCTTTTCCTTGTTGCCACACGCCCTGATGTCCCAGTTGTATACTGACCTTCCCAACCTTTTCCTTGTTGCCACACGCCCTGATGTCCCAGTTGTATACTGACCGTCCCAACCTTTTTCTTGTTGCTGAATCCGGCTTTTGGTGGCAGGTAGCCTACCTTCGGTCTTTTTCGGAAACAGAAGAGCTGGGATGAGAATATCGAAACACACACACACACACACACACACACACACACACACGCGCGCCCGCGCGCGCACGCACGTACGCACGCACGCACGCACGCACGCACACAGTTTCCTGTCGTTCTGCTTCAACAAGTGATCTCTCTCTCTCTCTCTCTCTCTCTCTCTCTCTCTCTCTCTCTCTCTCTCTCTCTCTCTCTCTCTCTCTCTCTCTCTCTCTCTCTCTCTCTCTCAATACATGTTAAGATTTAACGTGGTGACAGCCCCCTGACATGGCCTTAGTTGTCCACAGGGCTATGATTTTAATATATAGAAAGTCTTCTAGCTCAGTTTGAATGTTCACTGTGGACATACTTTGCAGGCCGATATGCAGACTGAAGAATCTTTCTCAAAGATGAAACAGCTGTCTTTGCATAGGCATTGTCTATCTCCCCCATTGGGAGAAAAAGTAAATCAGCACATTATTTTCTTTTATTCTTTTCAGAACACAGAATAAATTGTAAAGTTAAAATTAAAGTTATTCAGTTTCTTTCTTAGGCTCACAAACTTAAATATTGGACACAAAACAAGTTTTTTTCAAGCAAACTATATATATATAAGAGGAAAGTTTAATGGTGTGGTTGTTTTTTTTCTTCTTCAATTCTTGTACGTTTATATTATACTTGGAAGAAGGAAAGCGCATCAGTCTACCTGATCCAGGCACACCTCTCTACATTCCTCCTCACCGGGAGTATGTTGGTGTTTACTACGATTTCTATGACCTCCCTTATTGAATCCTTCACTGGATCCACCAACATGGCATCCCATCTCTTCTACTCTCTTCGAGGGATTGTAATTTTAGAACATTATTATTTTTGTTATTTTACACAAGATTGTTACCATT
>CM065701.1:48829507-48832007 GCA_017654935.2 Phymorhynchus buccinoides
GACAAATCACAAGAAGAACAAACACTTTCAAATACAGCTTTTCCCCCAGAACTATCCCAGTTTGGAACTCTCTTCCAGCAGCAGCAGCTGAGGCTCCCTCCTTGGTATCTTTCAAGAGGGAGCTCAACAATTTGTCTTTCTAATCTCTGACTAGGGGGCCATAGATCAAAGTAGCGGTAAATGAAGGACAGGAGCTGTGCCTGTCGGGGTTTGGCCCCGGGGACCGCTACGGTAGCCGGATTGGTCTTGCCTGGATACCGTGAAACAAAAGGTTTATGGCCCAACCCCCCAACCCCCACACAATCACACTTTGTTTTTGTTTTCCCCACACACACTTTGCCCCCAAATAGTTTTTTAGTTATTTTATTTTCCGCATTGCGCAACCTCTTAAGTCACTGGAATGTCTACTGAGACGGCGTGACGAACAATTATTGAAGACTGGAACAGATAGTGGTATATGTGCTCAATCTGCAGTAAGAAAGACAAGACTTGAAAAGATAGAGGTATATGTGCTCAATATGCAGTAAGAAAGACAAGACTGGAACAGATAGAGGTATAACTGCTCAATATGCAGTAAGAAAGACAAGACTGGAATAGGTAGTGGTATAAGTGCTCAATCTGCAGTAAGAAAGACAAGACTGGAACAGATAGAGGTATAACTGCTCAATATGCAGTAAGAAAGACAAGACTGGAACAGATAGAGGTATAAGTGATCAATCTGCAGTAAGAAAGACAAGACTGGAAAAGATAGAGGTATAACTGCTCAATATGCAGTAAGAAAGACAAGACTGGAACAGATAGAGGTATAACTGCTCAATATGCAGTAAGAAAGACAAGACTGGAAAAGATAGAGGTATAACTGCTCAATATGCAGTAAGAAAGACAAGACTGGAACAGATAGAGGTATAAGTGATCAATCTGCAGTAAGAAAGACAAGACTGGAAAAGATAGAGGTATAAGTGATCAATCTGCAGTAAGAAAGACAAGTCTGAAAAAAACAAAAACGGAAATAATTGAGAAATGGAGGAGGGGGTGTTGATCTGCATGTTTGCCAAACATTATTTCATCAGTTTACACTCTCTCTCTCTCTCTCTCTCTCTCTCTCTCTCTCTCTCTCTCTCTCTCTCTCTCTCTCTCTCTCTCTCTCTTCTCTCTCTCTCTCTCTCTCTCTCTCTCTCTCTCTCTCTCTCTGTCTCCATGTCTCTCTCTCTCTCTCTCTCTCTCTCTCTCTCTCTCTCTCTCTCTCTCTCCTGTTAGTAAGTCGCGTGTCTCCGCATTGTCCTTTTTTACCTGAAGGGAGGGGAGACTACTAAAGAAAAGTCGTTCAAGTTAACACGGGTCGCCTGCCTTGCTTTTTTAGTATGCACACTGACCTAGAGAGGGCGTTGACGTGCGCTATTCACAGCTCTTTAACGAAGCGTGCACAAAGCAAACACCTGACGTTTGCCTCTTCAATACACTATACACACCAAACAGTACAATCTGAATCGGAGAGAGAGAGAGAGAGAGAGAGAGAGAGAGAGAGAGAGAGAGAGAGAGAGAGAGAGAGAGAGAGAGAGAGAGAGAGAGAGAGAGAGAGAGAGAGAGAGAGAGACAGAGAGAGACAAAGGGACAGAAAGATACTCAGAGACAGATACAGAGAGAGACAGAGTGAGAGACAGAGACAGAGAGACTCAAAGAGAGAGAGTGAGAGAGTTACTTTTTCAGACGTCGCTTAAAAAAAGACAAACTTAAAAAAAGACAAACTATAAAATTGGGCCTACAATGGCAGTCCAAACTTGGCCGAAAGGCCGAAGAGGGTGTACAGCCTTATTTCTTCTGCAGCCCAAATTTTATGCATAATTATTTTGGCCTGCGACCTTTTATGAACCCTTTCACCGCCAAAGTCGCATTTTAGCACCACAGTGACTTAACTTCTGTGTCACTAAAAGGCATCAAATTGGGGTCTATTATCCACAGACCCGTTTGTCGTAGTTCTGGGGAGAAAGGCTTTTATATCTGTCACAGAAGAATCCCCAATACTGCAGATGGATTTTGTTCTCTACCCAGGTAAATTTAATGGACATGTTTGGCTGAAATATGGCTGGCGATGAAAGGGTTAAGGTAGAGGAGGAAAATAAAGAAGAGGATTCGTGAAACTCACATCAGGACTACGCTACTAAACTTAATGACGCTACTGTTTCAAAGTTTGTGGTATAAAAATGTAGCCTATGAAATTTGATACATAAAGTTGCTGAACTTTTCGTAACTGAAAAATGTGCAACAAAAATTGGAACACCAGCTTTAAAAGGAACAGCACACACTTTCCACATGAAGAAAGGGAAAGCTAGTGCTTCTGGTTCCTCTGATGTTTCAAACGATATTGCTGCCATGTTGTGCACATGAGTTAAAAAGTGTGTGTGTGTGTGTGTGTGTGTGTGTGTGTGTGTGTGTGTGTGTGCGTGTGTGCGTGTGTGTGTGCGTGCGTGCGTGCGTGCGTGCGTGCGTGCGTGCGTGTGTG
>CM065701.1:48859507-48872007 GCA_017654935.2 Phymorhynchus buccinoides
CTGAATCGAGACACAGCATGCTGTAGCGTTGGCTAAGCTGCATTTTAGACACCCGCCTCATGTTTACGACCCTCAATCTTTAAAGTGTGCATCTGTTAGTTTGGAAAATAATCCTAAGCTGATCATAACCCTGTCCCTTTTTCGAGAATGGCTCAATGTTGCTTGTCGATAAAAAAAATTTTTTTTAAATCAATACAAAAAATTGAGGCGGGGGAGGGGGAGGGGCGGGATAAGAGGGGGGTGGGGGGTGGGGTGAGGGGGGGGAGCGTTAAAAGAAAACATCATGGGTATTTAGCATAACGGACTGTTTTTTGATTCTTTGTCTCGATTCAGACATACACAAGAGACGATAACCCACCCACCCCCAACACACTGACGCACCCTTTAGCCTATTTATCCCTTATTCAAATTGTATGCAGTCGAGGCAGTGATTTTGTCCCGATTGAGTAAAACAGCTTATTGTGTTCATTGAAAAGTGTAAAGGACTTAACGCTTGTAGATCAGGCCATGTAGCCATGAGGGCGTCTTAGACATTCAAACCGGGGATTAGTATGTACAGTAGGCTAAAGGCTAAACAGCCAATCGTTTGGGGAGTTTAGTCTAATTTACATACTGTTCCCGTCTTGACAGCCTAATGCCGGCGACAGACTATGTGACTGCCTCATGTGACTCGATCAGGTCGTGACGCTTCACCTCATTTGCATACCTTCCTGCTTGATCAGTCTGACACAGTCGGGCCCAGTCAGGTGACAGGGCCGAATAGGGCGGGTTCTAAATTTCACTGATCGAGTCTGATCGAGTCAGATGGCTTGTGACCTCTTGTGTGCGGGAAACAAAATGTGGTCTACGTCACGACCTGATCGAGTCATATGAGGCAGTCGCATAGTCTGTCTCCAGCTAAATTCGCACTCGTGACTACATGGCGTGAAAACAAAGTTAATATAACGTAATAAAGTCATGTTTATATTTACCGAAAAAAGAAAATGATATTGAATTATTTTTTAAAATTAACTAAAAGTCTTCTAGATCTGAAAACCAAGTTAACATTTGATAAGCGGGCCCTGCCCTACCCAAAGGCCTACTTATTTAAAGACACCAAGCGATGCTAAATGATATTCATGTAAATCATCTGAACGACTGACTCGGATTATCACCAAACTGCGAAATAACAAACCAAAGCTTCCAAGAATTAAAAAAAGAAAAAGAAAAAAAAGGGGGGAAAACTCTTCGAGTCAGCTCTAGGAAAACAGATGTCACGGTCACCGTGATCCGACCTATGACACCTGACCCTCCCCGACCTCTAACCTCTGAGCTAAACTGGGTGTGTTGACCAAGGGCCAGTGGTCACCATATGGGCGGCCCTGCCCCCGCCTGCCGCTCACCGCTTGACCACATCTGTTGGCCGCCGGACAACAACTGACCCATCATCGCACCCACACTGAAATTGCAAGATTGCGGCAGTTTTCTTAGAGTCGGACGAAGACCCAAGTCACGAACAATCACGTATGCGCGCAAAAGCATGGGCGAAAAAAACGCATAAAAGGGGAGGGGGGGGGCGGTTCTGGGCTGCCCCGGGGGGGGGGGGGGGAGGGCTACACACACGCACGCGCGCGCGCACACACACTACATAGTGACACGTGTGATTGTGCCTGACATAATGAAAACAAAAATAAATAAAAATGCAATCCTTCCATGACTTTGGGACAAAGGGAATAAGTGATGTCTTATTTTCTTAGCATAACTTTCAAAATACAAAAATCTCTCTCTCTCTCCCTCTCTCTCTCTTTCACTCTCTCTTGTCATTGTCATTCTCTCTCTCTCTCTCTCTTCTCTCTCTCTCCGTCTCTCTCTCTCTCTCCTCTCTCTCTCTCTCTCTCTCTCTCTCTCTCTCCTCTCTCTCTCTCTCTCTCTCACACACATACACATCGCGCGCACAATCACCCTCTGCCCTTTGTCCTCTCTCTAGAAAGCAAAGACGGGATTTGTGTTCTTGTCTTGATTTCAAACGATCCGATGATGACAAAAGATGAACTTCCTAAGCCCTTAGCAAGTCTTTACACCCCCACCCGACCCCTCTACTCGCACGCACACGCACGCACGCACGCACGCACACACACACACACACACACACACACACACACACACACACACACACACACACACACACTTCTACTCCCAACAAAGTACAAAAGCAAGCAAGACCATCATGCCCTTGGCAGGCTTCCGTTTCCGGCGAGAATCCAGGACCATTAACTCTGTTGACCAAACAGCAAGGGGTCGCAACTGGAGATTATGAAAGAGGCAGTGGGGGTGATTGTATTGTGTTGGGGGCAAGCAGGGTCTTCACTTGTAGTAGTGGAAGACAGGTTGTGATTGTGTGGGGAGGGTTTCGTCAGAGTTTAGGAAAGCAAAAAGCGGGGTATTCTTCTCTTTGGGGCGGCTTCTGTCGCACCGATAATCTCCACCCCCACTCTCTGACTCCGCATCTCTTTCAACTTTTATCCTTGGTCCATATTAGTGGAACGGAGAATATGTTTTCTATCTCGATCTCTCTCGCCTCTCTCTCTCTCTCTCTCTCTTCCCCCCCCCTCCGCCTCTCTCTCTCTCCTCTACTATCAATCTCATCTCTCCTCTCTCTCTCTCTCGTGGAACGGATCGTCAAATCTCTCTCTCTCTCTGTCTCTTATCTCTCTCTCTCTCTCTCTCATCTCTCACTCTCCTCATCGCTCTCCTCCTCTCTCTCTCTCTCTCTCTCTCTCTCTCTCTCTCTCTCTCTCTCTCTCTCTCTTCCGCCCCCCCCCTCTCTCTTCTCAACCCTCCACTCCCCCCCCCCTGTGCTTCACTAGCACACTCGCCTAAAATCTTTTATCCTTGTCAAATAAAGTTTTCCAGTGTCCAGTGTCTCTCTCTCTCTCTCTCTCTCTCTCTCCCCCCCCCTCTCTTCCCTCCCTGGTTTCGCCCTCTGCCCATCTCTCTCTCTCTCTCTCCCCCCCTCTCTCTCTCTCTCTCTCTCTCTCTCTCTCTCTCTCTCCTCTCTCTCTCTCTCTCTCTCTCTCTCCGCTTAGGGCTCTCTCTCTTTGCCCTCTTTGCGCAATGTCACTCCTCAAAAACCCCCCCCCTCCTTACTGGTTGTCCACTCCTCAAAAGGTGACCCGTTTTGCTTTGAAGCGGTTCTAGTTTGGGCTGATGTCCCACTGAGCTGGTACCCACACTATCCTCTCATGGCCACCGTCTGATTGGGATGGACACTGGTCAGTGTGATTAATCACCTGTCTGTTGGGCCCACCTGGGATTTAATACAGGTGTTGTCACCGACACTGCGGGAGGTAGGGGGTGGGGTGGGGTGGGGTGGGGCTGGGGAATAAAAATCTGTTTAAGCGTCCTCCGGTCTGGAACAGACACATTATGGGACATTAGTAGATATAAAGATGGTGGGAACGATCCTGGAGGCAATGCCCGGAGGCAGTGCAACAGCAGTAAAGTCCGGAATTTAAAATAATACAGATATAAAGGGCTGAGGGGTAGGGCTAGAACATAATTATGGGGAAAGATTCTGAGAGCCGTTCGTCTTTCAGTCTTGACGTTCCCGTGTGTGTGTGTGTGTGTGTGTGTGTGGTGTGTGTGTGTGTGTGTGTGTGTGTGTGTGTGTGTGTGTGTGTGTGAGAGACACAGAGAGAGAGAGAGTTCAAAATTGTTTTTTCAACTCTCTCTCTCTCTCTCTCTCTCTCTCTCTCTCTCTCTCTCTCTCTCTCTCTCTCTCTCTCTCTCTCTCTCTCTAGCGGCTCAATGGAAGGGGGGTGTCCTCAGTTATGGGATGGACTCTCTTCCCCAGATGTCAAGGTCATGTCTCCACTGACCCCAAATTAAAAATAGTTGACCTTTAGCCTTTTCTTCCTCAACACTCCAAAAACGGGGCCTTCTGTCAAGACAGGAAAACAAGCACGTGCGCAATCACTAAACCACGCACAGTTCTTTGATGTAGTTTTCTGAAAATAAAAGAAAGTCATAGACTGACCAGACGGGTGGATTTGATTCTGTAAACAGTTCTTTGATTGAATCTATTTGGACATTTGACCAGATTTAAAGTTAATGATCCCAAAGAGCAATTAAAACGGATTTGTTCCTATTCTTTAATTAATGGGGTAGCACTCAACTGTCAGATTTTGTGGGTTGGTTTTGGTAAAGGTCAAGATGTGCCCCCCCCCCCCCCCCCCCTACATTTCTCGGCTCTCCCAGCATTTTCACACTTGCCTTTCTTACCAAACATTAAGCTGTATTTTATTAACCTTTTCAGTTAATTATCTTTCTTGAATAATTAATTGCAGTCATGATAAAGGCCATTATCTAATAGGACCCCCCCCCCCCCACCCCCCACCCCCCATGTAGTGCAGTACACACAACAGCCGCGGAGTATTTGTCACAGTCCTGGTTGCGTTTTTCCGTCTTTCCTTTATCTTCGTACTATTATTGAATGCAATGTGTTTAATTATGTAAATGGATGAAAATTTGTGTTATATATAGTAGGGTTATTTTTCAGAGATCTGGATGATAAAATTTGATTTTTTAGTAACATTTTCAATTTTCTATCATTCTTACTTTTTTTCATAGAAACAAAGCAAAATGTCTGCCTCCCTCCCTCTCACACTCCCCCCCCCCCTCTCGTGCCCAGCCCTCATCAACCACATTTCCCCAAAAATACTATTGTTTGTTGTTTATTGGCTGTTTATGGCCTTCTTCCAACGTAAACCACCAAATCTTTGACAGCCCCTCCCCCCTCCTCCCCTGTTTGATTGTGTCAGTACACTTTTCATACATACTCCCAACGCAGTTCCCCTCATCCTTGACTTTTCTGTAACATAACAAACGCACTCTCTCTCGCGCCGTCTCTTCTCCTCTCATCTCTCTCTCTTTCCTCATCTCTCCTCTCTCTCTCTCTCTCCACTCTCTCTTCTCTCTCTCTCTACACACACACACGACCACACGACACACTCACACACACACGCACACTCTCTCTCACTCGCAAACACACACACACACCCACCACCACTGTACTGGAACCCAATTATTTATCATATTAACTATAAAAGCTGTACTGACAATGAAACATACCTGGCAAAACTGTCAACTTTTCGACGACATTCTTATAGGCCATAATAAGAAATTATACAAAACTTTAAATTGGAAGAAAAAAACCCTCTCACTCTCTCTCTCTGCTAACTCTCTGCGCTCTCTCTCTCTCTCTCTCTCCTCTCTCTCTCTCTCTCTCTCTCACTCTCTCTCTCTCACTCTCTCTCTCTATCTCTCTCATCTCAGTAACTCTCTGTCTCTATCTCTCTCTCTCTCTCTCTCCTACTCTCTCTATCAACTCTCTAGACACAGACAACCCCCCCCCCCCCCTACAAAGTTTAAAGATCAAAGGCAACCTGTGTCGGCAGGCTACTTCAGGTGGGAGAGACATGGGGGTAGGATTCTGCATCAATCTGTGTGTGTGTGGGGGGAGGGGGGGGGGGGCTTTCAAGGTTAGATTCCGTCCCTCTTTTAAAGAGGTTTCTATGTCAAGGTTGAGTGGACCAAAAATGGAAATTAGGGGACAGGGGGGGGGGGAGACGGGGGTAAGCGGTGAAAATAAACATTTCAAAAGAAGAAAGGGTAATGGGTTACGGTGAAAGATTGGTTTTGTGTGAGTGTAGAGAAATGAGGGTGGGCGCTGGGGATGGGCAAACAGCTCTGACTACCTGAGCTGGACGATTGGAATGCTTTTGTCAAGTGAATGAACTAACCTGTTCGAGTAAGGATAGGGGGGTGGGTGGGGGGGTGGGGGTGGGGGGGGGGGGGGGGGGGTGGTGTGCTGTTTTGAATTTGAAAAACTAAGGCAATGGTGGTGGACAGTTTTCGTTTTGAATTTAAAGAAACGTCAGAGTTTCTGACAACGGCTCAGAAGAAGAACGGCATGTTTGAAAAATTTTTCCAATTAAGTTACCACGACAATTGTAGACAAAATATCATTCGGCACAATGTAGACAAAATATCATTCGGCACAATGTAGACAAAATATCATTCGGCACAATGTAGACAAAATATCATTCGGCACAATGTAGTTGTCAGTGTAACAGTCACTGAACAGTGTAGAGTAACAGTTAGGCCTACTACATTAGGTGGAATAACGTGACACTTGCCACACTTTGTCAAATGGTGTGACGGTCTCCACACTCTGTTCTAATTTTGAATAATAATGTAACAATCGCTAAGACTAGAACCCAACAAAACCGTCTTTAAAAAACAGTGTGTCGTACCGTAGATGTGTGTGTGTGTGTGTGTGTGTCGTGTCGTTGTGTGTGTGTGTGTGTGTGGCCTACTGTTAGTGTGGTGCATGGCGTGCGTGTGCGTGTGCGCGTCCACAGCGTGCGCGTGCGTGCGTGCCATCGCGCGCTTGCACTAGAATGCCATGTGCGTGGGTGTAATGTGTGCGGCGTGTGTGTGTGCGTGGGCGGTGTGTTCGTGTGTGTGTGTGTGTGTGTTCGTGTGGTGTGTGTGTGTGTGTGTGGTGTTCGTGTGTGTGTGTGTGTGTGTGTGTGTGTGTCGTGACGGTGCATAAGGAGAGAGAGAGAGAGAGAGAGAGATATGAGAGAGAGAGAGTTGTAGAGTGTATAGAGGAGAGAGAGAGAGAGGAGAGCACTTAAAACTCTACTTCCTTGCAATTCAACAGCAAAAGCTATCGAACCCATCCCCCTCCTTACCCCCATCCTTCCCCCTCCTTTTCTTACTTGATCCCATTCCATCCAAACCCCTATGTTACTTCTCCTGCACTGACTACCCCTCCCCCATTCCCATCTCGTCAGCTCCCCTTGCCTAATTTTCTGTTCCCCTTGACGAGGAGGCAGATTGCCCTTTTCTCCACTCCGCAACTCTCCTTCTCCATTACAGACCACCAGCACCGGTCGTTACGTCTTCGAGTCAAACACACAGGTCGCCAGAAGTCTGTCTGCAAGATGCGGGCTGTAAGGAAGACCTTAGCCAAGCAACCAGTATCCCTCTTCATCATTGAACAAGGAAATAAAAACAAAACACAGACGCCCATATTCTAGTTTGCAGCGATTTTTCAGGCGTCTTACACACTTTTCTTCCGGCCCTATCAAAAATTGATTCCTTCATTATTGTGGACCCAGTCATTGTTCTCTCTCTCTCTCTCTCTAAAACTCCCTCTCTCTCTCTCTCTCTCTCTCTGCCTCTTCTCTCTCTCTCTCTCTCTCTCTCTCTCTCTCTCTCCTCTCTCTCTCTCTCTCTCTCTCATCTCTCTCTCTCTCTCTCTCTCTCTCTCTCTACTCTCAATCTCTCTCTCTTACTCTCTCTCCTCTCTCTCTCTCTCTCTCTCGATTGGCATGCACATTTGGAAGACAGCAGAAGATATGATATGTACAGTTTAATCAATTCGTCTCATTTAGTTCCTTTGTATATGACTATGCAATTAAACAGACATCTAAAAAGAATACTAACTAAATTCAGATTTGGAATATCAGATTTAAACAAACATTATTTTTATTACAGGGTTCATAAAGAAATTGAGTTATTATGTCCTTATTGTCAAAATGTAATTGAAGATGAAGTTCATTTTGTATTCACCTGTTCATTATATGATGATCTCAGAAGAAAACTTATTCCTGCTAAGTTCATTCGTAATCCCTGTCTGTTTAAGCTTATAATGCTACTCTCCTCTAGCAATGAAAATGTTATAAAATGTTTTGCTATTTTTCTTTATCATGCATTTAAGCTCAGAGATAGATATATATAAATTAGATGAATGTATTGTTTGAATGTTCATGTTTTCCCCCCTTCAAATGTGGCCAAGGCCTTTTGAAACTGGTAAACTGAGAGTGTGTTGTGGTGTGGTGTGTCGTGTGGTGTGGTGTTTCGTGCGTGCGTGCGTGTGCGTGCGTGCGTGCGTGTGCGTGTACGTGTGTGTGTGTGTTTGTGTGCATGCGCGTGTGTGTGTGTGGGCTTTTAGTGCATCATCACAAGTAGGGCCGCAATGTTAGTCTTTAGAAGACGGGGAAATGAAGACCCCCATTACGAAGGTTTTTTTTTTCTTTTTTTGGGGGGGGACATAGTGTCCACAACTCAACTGCGTTATTTGTAACTGGCATACCATTCTTGAGGCCTTGTCCGACGATGCAATCACTCGTTCTTTCGCAAGAGTGTTCACCCATTCTCACAAAGTGACAGAGCTACCAGGTGCGTGCGAGAGGAAACATCGTCGGACAAGGCCTTGAGAGCCAAGACTCTCATTCGTGGCAGACTCAAGAGCGCCGATGAGTTGTCCACAAAAACAACTTGGCTACCAAGGACCCAATCCGAGACACTGGAGAGGAGATATCAAACCACCATCTTTCGCCTGGAGTGGTAGGGACACTGTGGCCTCCGCGCATACCTACGCGAGCGATTGGGGTCGAGAGACGCATCCTTGTGAGACGATTGACACACGAGAGACCTATGCGTTGAGCAGACCGCAAAAAAGTAAAAGGAAGTAAGAGCGACGGAGAGGGTGCTTGTTTGTGGATTGTGGCCGATGGTTTCGAGCGTGTTAGGATGGGATGCCCAAGAGGCTGCAAGTCGCACCGATGCCTACTTATCCGGAGATGATTTGATGCTAGAAGAGAAGTGAGAGCCCGGCGAGAAGAGAGCGGAAGATGATAGACGTGAGGGATGACTGTAGAGGATCGCATGAGATTGAGGAGAGAGTGAGCGGGGTCCTCCACGGGAGAGAGAGCCAGGCAGCGATGGTGGAGACAGAACAGAGGAGATGAGAGAGAGAGGGAGTGAGGAGACAAGTTATGGCGACGGACCATGCAAAGTCCCGGTAGATTTTGACAATAAATTGGATCCCATTAACAACATCAACAAATCCTCTTTCTATTCGTGAAGATTTCTCTTCAAGGTGACTTATTAGGGTTTAACAAGTAATACTGTATAAACTTAACACGAAACACTACAACAAAAAACAAGCGAAGAGAAAAAAAAAAGGCATGCAGGGAAAAAAATCGAGAAACGTTTTACGACGCCCTAACAAACACAATCTAGTATAACAAATGACTTCGAGGGAGGGGGGGGGGGGAGAATTGTGTAGAGCAGATGGCAACTAAACACAACAAGCTGTCCCCCGCCGTGTAAGGTGGCATGATTTACGACGCGTGGAAAAAAACATCGCCAGAGTGACAGCTATCAACAAGGTCCCGAAATGACGACTACCGACCTTAACCAGGACGAGTGGTTGTAAGGGTATAAACAGCGTACAGATGAACGTAGGATATGTGGGAAAAGCTTGTTACATGTAAGACGATGCAGAATATTGTGAGGAGAGTATGATCAGAATATTAAGATGTAAAAAAGAACGTAATGATGATGCGATGAAGCCTGAGATGGTATGATAGTGACTATGCGAGTGAGTGAATGACAAAGAGATAGACAGACAGCGAACGAGCGACGAGAGGAAAGGTGAGAATTTTACCTAAGGAAAGGGGGGGCGTGAAGAGAAAAGTGGGCAGATGGAAGCGAATAGAAAAAATGAAAATAAGGGAAAAGAAAGAGAGCTGTGAGAGAGAAGGAATGGATGCTGAGTATAGAGGACAATGTGAGGCATGGAATGGTGAGAAAAAAAAGGAGATGAAAATAAGCATGAGACGAGAAGAATGAAAGAGATATAGAAGACGGGAAAAATAAGACAAAAATAGCTAAGATGAATGAAAGGGACAATAAAGACTGTGAGGAAGTAAAGGATAGACATAAACGGGAGATACGAGAAGTGAGAAATTGACGATGAGAGAGGAGAGGAAGATGGATATCAAGGAAAGGAGGATAGATGGAGAGAAGAACAAATCAGGAAGACAGAAGAAAGTAGCTGACAGAACCAAGTATAGTTAGAGTAGGAGAGAGGGAATGAGAGAACGAAGAGAAGTAGAGAATCCCGAAAGAAAGGAGAGTCACATAGAAGATGAAGAGAATGACCAAAGGAGAGACAGAGAAGGAGAGTAAGAAAGGGAATGGAGAGAAGAAGAAGAAGGAAGGGACGAGAGTAGAGGAGAGAGAAGTAAGAAAAGAGAGAGAACAGGAATGAGGAGAAGAGGACAGAGAAGCCAGAGAGAGAAGAGACGAGAAAGGAGAGGAGAGAACGAGAGAAGAGGCGAAGAATTGGAAACCCAGTAAAAGAACGAGGAGACGGATGCAGCAGACGAGAGTGAAGAGAGGGAGAGATGATGGAGAGAGGAAGAGAAGAGAGGAGGAGAGTGAACGGAGAGTGACAGGAGATGGGGGGAGGGTAAAAGAAAGAAAATGGAGAAGGCGAGAGAGCAGATGAGAGGGAGTGAGGAGTGAGAGAGAGAAGAGGAGGGTGAGAGGATAGGAAAGGGGAGAGGAGTAAAAGAAGACGAGAGGAGTTAGATGTAGGAATACGTAGAAATAGAGAGAGAACAGCGAAGAGAGTCGAGATGAGAGAATTTCCTTAAGAGAGAGAAGGATAGAGGAAGGGAGAGAGAGAGAGATGATAGAGGAAGTAAGATATTGAGACGAAAAATGACTCGAGAGGGAAAGTAGAGCAGATGAGGAGACGAGGGGAGAGAAGAGAGAGGTGGACAGAGAAGCCGAGAGAGCGATTGAGATGCGGTGATAACGCATGGGAGAGATTGATAACTTATCGGACGGATGGGAGGGAAGTCGGTCACGGAGAGGAGAGTTGGATTGAAGAGAGTGAAGTAGATTGGATTGGAGGAGAGTTGGTTGTCAATGACTTGAGAGCAGCCGCGAGAGAGAAGAGAGAGAGCGGAGTGATCGAATCGAGGAAGAGGAGCAGGCCCGACAAGCGAGTATTGGAGAGGAGGAAGATGGGTGAAGAAGAGAGGTACGAGACAGCGAGACGTAGAGCGAAGAGAGGAAGATAAAAGAGAGACGCGGACTAGAGTTAGTAGAGATTACCCCATAGATAGATTTTTCGGAAAGGACGAGAGGGAGAGGGAGAGGGAACGACGAGGAGAAGAGAGGGCCTTGACGGAAGGAGGCGAGAGAGGAGATGATGGAGAAAGGAGAGAAGAGAGGAGAGGGACGAGTGAGAAGGGACGAGATGAGAGACGTGTAGGGAGAGGAACAGACAGGGGAAGGAGCAAAACACTAGAGAGACGATTATTCGTGCAAAAGGAGAGAGAGAGTCCGAGGAGAGGAGCTTGAGAGTGGGGGGGAGGAGGTGAGGAATGAGATGGAGATGAGAGTGGGAGAGGAGATGAGGAATTGGAGAGGAGAGAGAGAGAGAGAACGAGGATGGAGGAGGGGACGGAGAGAGTGAGAGAAGAGGCTTTGAGGTAAGGAGAGAGCATGAGGACCAAGATGAGAGAGAAGGATGAGGAGAGTGGGAAGAGAAGAGAGAGAGAGAGAGAGTATGATGAGTAGAGAGAGAGAAGAGAGATGTGGAGAGGAAATGACGAAGCCGAGATTAAGAGGGAGTGAGAGGAGAGAGGTGGAGAGAGAGAGGAGGAGTGAGAGGACTGAGAGTGGAAGAAAGGAAATAATACAGACCACGAGAGGGAGGGAAAGGGTAAGAGAGGGTAGGAGAGAGTGGAGAAGAAAGAGAGTGGAGAGAATTAGAAGAATAGAGAGTATTGTGAAAGAAGAGAGGGAAAGAGGGAAGGAGAGCGAAGAGAGGAACAAAGATTCTGTTTTACACAGATTTTAAAGGAGAAGAGAGAGGGCGAGGGAGAGAGAGAGAGAGAGAATTGAAGACGAGGAGATGAAGAGAGGAGGGAGAGGAGAGAGGAGAGAGGGGAGAAAAGAGGAGTGGAGAAGGCTGAGAGAGGTAGAGAGAGAGATGTGGGGAACCCCACATGCGATGAGAGGGAGAAGGAGTGATGGGAGAGAACGCAACGAGAGAAGAACATGACGAGAGAGAGTGGCGACCGAGAGAGAGAATCGGAGACACAGAGGAGAAGAAGAGAATGAATGGAGACAGCGAAATTGGGGGACTGAGAGAGCGGAGTAGAGAATGGGTAAGTAGACCATCAAGGCGAGACGAAAAAGTGTGCAGAGACGAGGACGATAGGGAGGAGGAGGAGAGTAGGTATGAGTTGAGGAAACAGTGGAGAGAGGAGGACAGGGAGCACGGAGAAGCGAGACGAGATGGTAACCAGAGACAAGAGCAAAAGCTTGAAAGAGACCACTGAAAACAGAGAAAAGATGAGACTTAGAGGAAACAAGGGAGAGGAGAGATTTTTAGAGGACGAAGCCTGGACGCTTATTCTTACAGGGGGGGGGGGGAAAGAATGGAGGGGGGAAGGGGAGGAACAACATGAGAGACGAAGAGGAACCCAAGACATGAGAGTGAAGAGTGAGCAGAAAGAGAGACGAACGACAAATTTGAGAGGAAGGAGACAAACAGGAATTTCAAAGGGGGGGGGGACAGGGGGGGAGGGAGGGGGGGGGGACACACTGTGGAGGGAGAGCGAGAAAGCGAAAGGAGGGAGGCA
>CM065701.1:48884507-48887007 GCA_017654935.2 Phymorhynchus buccinoides
AGAAAAAGAAGAAGAAGAAGAAGAAGAAGAAGGTGAAGAAAGAAGGTGAAGAAGAAGAAGAAGAAGAAGAAGAAGAAGAAGAAGAAGGTGAAGAAGAAGGTGAAGAAGAAGAAGAAGAAGAAGAAGGAAGAAGAAGAAGAAGAAGAGAAGAAGAGGAAGAAGAAGAAGAAGAAGAAGAAGAAGAAGAAGAAGAAGAAGAAGAAGAAGAAGAAGAAAGAAGGTGAAGAAGAAAGAAGAAGAAGAAGAAGAAGAAGAAGAAGAAGAAGAAGAAGGAGAAGAAGAAGAAGAAGAAGAAGAAGAAGAAGAAGAAGAAGAAGAAGAAGAAGAAGAAGAAGAAGAAGAAGAAGAAGAAGAAGAAGAAGAAGAAGAAGAAGAAGAGAAGAAGAAGGAGAAGAAGAAGAAGAAGAAGAAGAAGAAGAAGAAGAAGAAGAAGAAGAAGAAGAAGAAGAAGAAGAAGAAGAAGAAGAAGGTGAAGGAGAAGAAGAAGAAGAAGAAGAAGAAGAAGAAGAAGAAGAAGAAGAAGAAGAAGAAGAAGAAGAAGAAGAAGAAGAAGAAGAAGAAGAAGAAGAAGAAGAAGAAGAAGAAAGAAGAAGAAGAAGAAGAAGAAGAAGGTGAGAAGAAGAAGAAGAAGAAGAAGGTGAAGAAGAAGGAAGAAGAAGAAGGAGAAGAAGAAGGAGAAGAAGAAGAAGAAGAAGAAGAAGGAAGAAGAAGAAGAAGAAGAAGAAGAAGAGAAGAAGAAGAAGAAGAAGAAGAAGAAGAAGAAGAAGAAGAAGAAGAAGAAGAAGAAGAAGAAGAAGAAGAAGAAGAAAAAGAAGAAGAAGAAGAAGAAGAAGGTGAAGAAGAAGAAGAAGAAGGAGAAGAAGAAGAAGAAGAAGGTGAAGAAGGAGAAGAAGAAGAAGAAGAAAGAAGAAGAAGAAGAAGAAGAAGAAGAAGGTGAAGGAAGAAGAAGAAAGAAGAAGAAGAAGAAGAAGAAGAAGAAGAAGAAGAAGAAGAAGAAGAAGAAGAAGAAGAAGAAGAAGAAGAAGGTGAAGAAGAAGAAGAAGAAGAAGAAGAAGAAGAAGAAGGTGAAGAAGAAGAAGAAGAAGAAGAAGAAGAAGAAGAAGAAGAAGAAGAAGAAGAAGAAGGTGAAGAGAGAAGAAGAAGAAGAAGAAGAAGAAGAAGAAGAAGGTGAAGAAGAAGAAGAAGAAGAAGAAGAAGAAGAAGAAGAAGAAGAAGAAGAAGAAGAAGAAGAAGAAGAAGAAGAAGAAGAAGAAGAAGAAGAAGAAGAAGAAGAAGAAGAAGAAGAAGAAGAAGAAGAAGAAGAAGAAGAAGAAGAAGAAGAAGAAGAAGAAGAAGAAGAAGAAGAAGAAGAAGAAGAAGAAGAAGAAGAAGAAGAAGAAGAAGAAGAAGAAGAAGAAGAAGAAGAAGAAGAAGAAGAAGAAGAAGAAGAAGAAGAAGAAGAAGAAGAAGAAGAAGAAGAAGAAGAAGAAGAAGAAGAAGAAGAAGAAGAAGAAGAAGAAGGTGAAGAAGAAGAAGAAGAAGAAGAAGAAGAAGAAGGAGAAGAAGAAGAAGAAGAAGAAGAAGAAGAAAGAAGAAGGAAGAAGAAGAAGAAGAAGAAGAAGAGAGAAGAAGAAGAAGGTGAAGAAGAAGAAGAAGAAGAAGAAGAAGAAGAAGAGAAGAAGAAGAAGAAGAAGAAGAAGAAGAAGAAGAAGAAGAAGAAGAAGAAGAAGAAGAAGAAGAAGAAGAAGAAGAAGAAGAAGAAGAAGAAGAAGGAAGAAGAAGAAGAAGAAGAAGAAGAAGAAGAAGAAGAAAGAAGAAGAAGAAGAAGAAGAAGAAGGAGAAGAAGAAGAAGAAGAAGAAGAAGAAGAAGGAGAAGAAGAAGAAGAGAAGAAGAAGAAGAAGAAGAAGAAGAAGAAGAGAAGAAGAAGAAGAAGAAGAAGAAGAAGAGAAGGAGAAGAAGAAGAAGAAGAAGAAGGTGAAGAAGAAGAAGAAGAAGAAGAAGAAGAAGAAGAAGAAGAAGAAGGAGAAGAAGAAGAAGAAGAAGAAGAAGAAGAAGAAGAAGAAGAAGAAGAAGAAGAAGAAGAAGAAGAAGGTGAAGAAAGAAGAAGAAGAAGAAGAAGAAGAAGAAGAAGAAGAAGGTGAAGAAGAAGAAGAAGAAGAAGAAGAAGAAGGAAGAAGAAGAAGAAGAAGAAGAAGAAGAAGAAGAAGAAGAAGAGAAGGAAAGAAGAAGAAGAAGAAGAAGAAGAAGAAGAAGAAGAAGAAGAAGAAGAAGAAGAAGAAGAAGTGAGAAGAAGAAGAAGAAGAAGAAGAAGAAGAAGAAGAAGAAGAAGAAGAAGAAGAAGAGAAGAAGAAGAAGAAGAAGAAGAAGAAGAAGAAGAAGAAGAAAGAAGAAGAAGAAGAAGAAGAAGAAGAAGAAGAAGAAGAAGAAGAAGAAGAAGAAGAAGAAGAAGAAGAAGAAGAAAGAAGAAGAAGAAGAAGAAGAAGAAGAAGAAGAAGAAGGAGAAGAAGAAGAAGAAGAAGA
>CM065701.1:48889507-48902007 GCA_017654935.2 Phymorhynchus buccinoides
CTCTCTCTCTCTCTCTCTCTCTCTCTCTCTCTCACTACGCCCAACTACGAAAATCGCGTGATAAGCCCCTAGTGGATTGGCTGCCCCATGGCGTGAATAAAATCCCACTAAGTCGCTTATTGGGTACGCATGTGTCCGTTTTCCAGTTTTCACTGGTCTCCCCGCTGCGTACAGTCGACACATTCCGATTTGGGAGGAGCTCAAAGGAGAAAACTATAATATTGAAGAATTTTTTGGAGGAAAAAAGTCAGGAAAATGGGCTAAAAAAAAAGTCAGAAAGATAGTAGATGACACTAATCATAGAAAAAGGCAGAGTCAGAGAGAGAGACAGATTAGAGGAAGTTACGAGCACAGAACTTCCAGAAGGTGGGGGAAATATTTGTACGGAAGACCCCCACCCCTACCCCCCATCCCCCCGCCGGTGTCCCCACGGGGGGATTCAACCAATCATCTTTCGCTCAGTACCTTTACTACCCCCTCCAAATCCACCCCACCCCCTCCGTTACCACAAACCCCATGACACAGTATATGACGCTGTCACAGACATCACACACACATGTCTATGTTACCCTGTCCCCTTTTACCCCCCTCCTCACCCCACCCCCCTTAGTTATCTCCTCCCCCACCCCCACTCCCTCAACGTGCCATAGATGACGCCGAAAGCGACACTAGACCCGAAGAGAGTCTACCCCATTATACCCCCTTGGCTGGAACACCCCCATATGTCACCTCAGCTCCTTCCCAGATGTCCCTCTCTCTCTAGCAGCTACCTTTAAACTAGGGTGGTTTTCCTAGGGTAAACCGCTAGATTCAAAAGAAGGAATTGTGTGGGTTTTTTTTTTTAATCTAGTGAGGAAAACGGGAAAGTTTTTGTATGGGAATACTACTACCTTTTGCGTCAATACTTATTAAAATAGTTATCTCCCTTAAAATAAATCATAGTCGATCATTTGAGAACCAATATCAAAACCAAGAAAACGAATGGCTATTGCATTTGAAATCACAAAACATACACATGAAACAGGTGGGGAAAGTCTTCTACACTCTTTTAGAAAAATTCATGAACACATAACAAGGACATTGAAAAAAACAAGGACATTGGAAAAAAATCACCTCAAAAGAAATTCATAAAAATATTTTTCAATATTTTCTTTTCACGCTGGTTGGTTTCCATAAACCCCCGCCCTCTCTATCGCTCGGGAAAGCTCGGCTTGTCTCGCAGGTGTCACGCGCTGCGCGTGCGTGCATCCTCCCCATGTCGTAGCGGCGACAACTCTTCTCTTTTTTAGGGAGAAAACAACCAAGTACGGGAGAGTTCAACGTGAGTGGAGGGTGGGGCTTAGCTGGGGACTAGTGCGATGTGCCCCCGTCTGTATGATCATAAAATAATGATGTCTGTCTGTGTGTCCCGTCATTGTGTCCCCGTCTCTATATGTGCCTGACTTTATAATTTTGCCCCCGTCTCTATGATTATAATTTATTATTATGATGCTGTCCCCGTGACTGTGTGTCCCCGTCTCTATATGTCCCTTTCTATAACTTTGCAACGTCTCTATGATTATATAATTATGTCCCCGTGATGTGTCCCCGTCTCTATATGTCCCTGCCTCTATAACTTTGCCCCCGTCTCTATGATTATAATTATTATGATGTCCCCGTGTCTGTGTGTCCCGTCATTATGTCCCTGTCTATGATTTTGCCCCCGTCTCTACGTGTTCCCGTGGAATAGGGTTAGGGTAAGGGATAGGATTAGAAGTCAAGGCTAGTGCTTGGGTTCGCGACAGGCTGAGGGTTGGGTGAACCAAAAGACGGAGAGATTATAAGAAAGGACAAATGGAGGCGGTGCATCAAATGGAAATGGGGACATATTATAGAGACGGGGGACACGTACGGATAACATTGGGGACACATAGAGACGGGGACACTTAGAAATGGGGGCACAGTGCTATGTAGCCTTTAAGAGAGAGAGACAGAGAGAGAGAGAGAGAGAGAGAGAGAGAGAGAGAGAGAGAGAGAGAGAGAGAGAGAGAGAGAACTAGAGAAATGTCCCAGATGTGCCTTCCCAGGAGAGAGAGAGACGTAGAGAGAGAGAGAAAGAGACTAGGGGAGAGAGAGAGAGAGAGAGAGAGAGAGGAGAGAGAGAGAGAGAGAGAGAGACAGAGAGAGAGAGAGAGAGAGAGAGAGAGAGGGGGGGGGGGTGGGCTTGGTAACATATGTGGTGACATGTGACTAGAGGTTGTTTACAGGGTGGGGTATGGACACGATGTCCAATGGAAGGGTGTCGATTATTGGGGGGTGTCTGTCAAGTGCTCAAAACTCCGTTGTATTGTTGTTAGGGCTTGTTGAAGTGATAGGGGGCGGGGGTGACAACATGTATATGATTCAATAAGAAGGGAGAGAAAGAGACAGAGGGGGGGAGGGGGGGGGGGCGCTGTAGGGAGTACTTAGGGACCCGAGTGTTTTAATTGTATCGCATACTAAGAGTTGTTGACATTGATTACGTTTTCATAGCTGCTACGGGTTAGTCACACACAGAGAGAGGGGGGGGGGGGATGGAGGGATGGACAAATAGAGAGAGAGAGAGAGAGAGAGAGAGAGAGAGAGAGAGAGAGAGAGAGAGAGAGAGAGAGAGAGAGAAGTCTGAAGTCTTTATTGATTAGGCCTCTCTGCCCATATCAATACTTTTTATCAATAAATAAATGTAAACTAGAACAATACAATCATGATAACGTGTTGTCAGTCATGAGAGGAAGGTGGGGGACATCATAAAGAGAGGATTGGAAGATTGGGGAATGTGTAGACGATTTGGGGTGTGATTGCACTGTGCATAACAAGTACATTAACTTCTGTCTATAAAAAAAAAATACTTTGTTTTCTTTGCTTACTTTATTTACTTATTCATTTATGTATATCTTTTTCTTTACTTTAACGAAATGTTTCAAAAGCTTTTTCGTGAAAATTAAAAAGTAGCGTATACCCGCGTATCACTGCCGTATCTCTGCCGTATCACTGCCGTATCTCTGCCAAGGACAATTCTGACACCCTCTTTCTACACGAGTTACAGTTAGTTCAACTCTGATATAACTTAACATAATTGTTTTCGAATTGCTCATGAAGATTATTTTCTTACTAGTTCTTTGTTAACTTATTTGGATTGTTTATTTGGCTAATGTTAAGATCAGCTCCCTCCGCTGTTCCAGGGTGAAGGCTTAGGGTGAGGGCCAATCAGCTCCCTCCGATTGACCTTTTCCGTTAAGCTGATTGGCCAACTTCACCATGGAACAGCGGAGCCTCTGATCTTAACATTTGCCGTTTATTGATGGTTGTTTTCAACAGTCGTCATGCGTAATATACATGTAGATAGCGAGCACACTGTAAGCTTCCAGCTTGATGCTGCTCATCTATGTTGACGATGTGCTGATGTATATGTGCCCCGTTGACCTGAATAAAGATGGATTTAAACCAACTTAACATAATGTTTCTGCATAATTGCTTCAACTTAATGCTCGTCATCAAATCGTTAAGAAATGAAGTTTTTGCTTGGCTTAAGCCCTTCTTTTGTTTTTAAACTTCTGAAAGGATCTTGATGAAAGTTAAGGCGCCAGGCAAAGAATAATCACGTTTTGTATTAAAACAGGCTACTTTTTCTTCTTGTTTTCTTCGCGTTCTTTTTTTATATTTGGCTTAAGCAAATCTTTAATTATGTCCAAACAACACGATACACAATACAAAACAGAGCATCAACGAGCTAACGCGTATAGCATTCTTGAAATAGCCCGCAAATCTATTTTTCAACATGTCTAAGTGTCATGTTCCTTTATACAAGAATGTATAAAACAAATGTGCACAACCATTAGCAGCAACTGACCAGCACCATGCTGTGCCTTTTGGGGGATTGGTCTGCGTTCTATAGTGGTTCTTCTTCTTTTCTTTTCGAACGCATCAGACGGACACCTCTGTATCCAATAACTCTCTCTCTCTCTCTCTCTCTCTCTCTCTCTCTCTCTCTCTCTCTCTCTCTCTCTCTCTCTCTCTCTCTCTCTCTCTCTCTCTCTCTCTCACACATGAAGACAGCTGTAGGTTGCAGCATTGGCATAGTAACTTTAATATTTGCTATATTTGTCTGAAAGTTATTCAAGTTCGTAGTATAGTGCAGCTGACGCCCTCAATCTACACGTGTTAATTTTTTAAAATTTAATCCTGATATGACTAGCGTGTGTCTTAAGAAACAAATCTTCTGAATAACTATCCATCTAAAACACGTTTTACGCAATGTAACGCGAGGAAACAAACAGCTTAAATAGTCATTAATCGACCCAACAGCTTGCTTCTCCACATGTTGGCATTTAGCTGTTGTGTTTTCAACGCTTGGCATTTTGATCCATGGCATGCTTTCTGCTTCCATTTTATTAGCCTGCAAACAACCATGTCATCTGGAGCTTTCAAACAATAGGATTTGACCTTAGCACTGAGGCCACATGTTCGGGGGTGGGGGGGGGGGGGGGGGGGGGCTAGGGGAAACGAGGAAGGGGGGGGGGGCAAAGCCATGAAGATCAAGCTTCAATCCCCAAACCGATATTCCTCGCGCCTTAAGCAGAGCCAGATGGGTGACACGGTATGGGCACGCTGGGTGGATGGGTGGATGGATGGGTGGATGGGTGGATGGAGGCCATTGGTCTGTAAAGCCCTTGGTCTGTGTGTCTGTATCGCCTTGTCACACAGCTAGGCCTAGCCCCAGTGACACCGAGGCCAACTGTCATATCGCACACAGCACGTGACGCACGTGCAGCTGTCTGTGGAATGTTCGGACCACTGGGTCTGGGCAACAGGAGTTCCCCTATTTTGGGGGTTTTCTCTCTCTCTCTCTCTCTCTCTCCCGCACACATGTTCGACTCTCAGTCACGCAGTTGGACTTTCTGACACTCTCTCTGTCTCTCTCTCTCTCTCTCGTCTCTCTCAAACTCTCTCTCTCTCTCTCTCTCTCTCTCTCTCTCTCTCTCTCTCTCTCTCTCTCTCTCTCTCTCTCTCTCTCTCTCTCTCTCTCTCTCTCTCATCTCAAATTCAAATAACTTTCTTTATCCCTAAGGACATTAAAGTGTACAATCACAGGCTCAATAAACAATACCAAGAACATGCCTATTTACATTAATCAAAACATCACATTTAAACGCTTAAGAAGTTAACTCTCTCTCTCTCTCTCTCTCTCTCTCTCTCTCTCTCTCTCTCTCTCTCTCTCTCTCTCTCTCTCTCTCTCTCTCTCTCTCTCTCCTCTCTCTCTCTCTCTCTCTCTCTCTCTCTTGATGCATGGTGTGAGTGTGTGAGAGTGAGAGGGCAAGATGCAAAGAAGCTATTGTAGCTTATCCTTTTTACCCTCAATAAAAAAATCGTATTCGTATTCTCTCTCTCTCTCTCTCTCTCTCTCTCTCTCTCTCTCTCTCTCTCTCTCTCTCTCTCTCTCTCTCTCCTCTCTCTCTCTCTCTCTCTCTCTCTCTCTCTCTCTCGATGCATGGTGTGAGTGTGTGAGTGAGAGGGCAAGGTGCAAAGAAGCTATTGTAGCTTATCCTTTTTACCCTCAATAAAACATTCGTATTCGTATTCTCTCTCTCTCTCTCTCTCTCTCACTCTCTCTCTCTCTCTCTCTCTCTCTCTCTCTCTCTCTCTCTCTCTCTCTCTCTCTCTCTCTCTCTCTCTCTCTCTCGTTTACCCTTTCCCCCTTCAGGTCAATCTCAACCTATTGTTTTTCGCTCTCCCAAAATCTGTGCCCCTTTCCCCCACCCTCCCCCTCACCACCCCTCCCCCTCCCTTCTTCCAACGACACCAGGTTCTGTTCCCCCGCCTTGTTCATTAAAGCCCACTCTAACAATGGCCGATTAAAACATGGCTTGCCCCGAGTTCAGCTTTGACACGAAGCGTTGCACGCGCGGGATCTCGCGTGAAGCGCGTGTCGCCTTGTCACCCCGCGGGCTTTTATTGGTTTGGACCAATCAGGGCGTTCGTCTCTTTGTGTCTCGGTGTGAGGGGAGAAAGGAAGTCGGGTATTGTTTCCGGGTCAAGTGTTTTTTCGGGATCGTAATGGCGGATTGACTTGGGGTGGGCTTTTATGATTTGCCCTTCTATGATTTTATGTTTTCTTTTCTCTCTCACACTTTGACTACGCTGTGATTTTAGGTTGTTGGGGGGCAGAAAAATGAACAGCATTCTTTTCCTTTCCATTCATTAAACTCGAGTGACGCTGGCTTTGATTTGTGTGGGGAGATTGATATGAGATTCTGCATAGTTGTTTTGGGTGTTTTACTCTCTAATCTCACTCCTAGCTCTCCTCCTTTTCTTTTCTTTTTTCTTCCTTGTCTTTTCCCCACACTTTCTGTTACTTCGTTTACTCATATTTTTTGTACTGTATTTATTGATTTATTTGTTTATTTATTCGTTCGTTCGTTCGTTAAGGTTCGTTTATTTGTTTGTGTGTTTGAATAAATCATCCTCTGCGAAGAAAAAGATAGAGACAATCAGTACAGTACGTTGGATTTAACGTCCTCTCGACCCATAAGGGCGATAGAGACAATCAGTATGTTTCCATTGTTTATATACTGACTTCACCTGTGTATGACAACAACAAACAAACAAACAAACAAACAAACAAACAAACAAACAGACAAACAAACAGAACATGCAATATTTCTTTCGCTTCAATACGCTTATAATGCCTAGCTTGCTGTACAAGATTGTGACTTTAGAGTATTTAGCAAAAAGCGTTTTTATTTTATTAAAATCCGTTGAAATAATTATTTTAAAATACTTTTAAACCTTTAAGCCCCGTTCATTATTGCTAAAAAGTAATTAGTCCATGTTTGTTGTTCACTTTCATCCAAACGAAAAGAATAAAATTATCCAATCATTAACAATTCTTGAAAAACACTATGTTGGCTTCAATGGCTGGATCATATTTTTATTTATTTTTTTATTTGTTAATTGCCACGTTGCTATGCAACATGTTCTTAGTATACTAGTATATTAACGCCTCTTGAAAAGATAAACAAGGGCGTCGCCGAGCGGCAGACATGTCCGTCACCAGCAATGCCACGCACTTGCGACACCCCGTAGAGTGTCACATCCTGACACAAAATTGGAAGGGATTCTGTCTTCTAGTTCACGAGATACAGCTTGAAGAAGAAACATATAGCGCAAAGAAGGAAATTTCGGTTTTCAAGGTCACACTTCAAGGTCAAGGTCAGCATGGTGATAATCTATGCTCGGATGTTTTCTTCTCTAGGGTATACAGTACCACACACAATCTGAAGCGCTTCTGTCAAGTACCAATGCGGAAAATATGGCTTAAAACCCAATGTGTAGACCCCTACCACTTTCAAGGCCTACTGATCGCCCGGACCGTGACCTTGACCTTGATCGGTATGCCACCATCAGAACGGGCATAAGCCAAAGTACCTTCATGCCAAATTGGAAGACTCTAACACTAACGGTGTGGGAGTTATGGCCCCTGAAAGATTTTCGGTTTTCAAGGTCGTACGCCAAGGTCAAGGTCACGACGGCAAAATGGTTTGCGCGGTTGCCTTCCTCTCATGGTGACACACCAGCACACAAACATTGACGTGATTCGGTCAACCCGTTCGAAAGATATCCTTGGGACAGACAGAAGGAGAAAAAATGACCCTCCGATTTTCAGGCTCCAGCGATCTTTTTGACCTTGACCTTGACCTTGATCGGTATGCCATCATCAGAACGGGCATAAGCCAAACCACCTTCATACCAAGTTTCAACATCCTATGTCGATCGGTGCCCGAGATATGGCTAAAAATAGATTTTCGGTTTTCAAGGTGGTACGTCAAGGTCAAGGTCACGACGCCAAAATGGTTTGCGCGGATCTCTTTCTATTAAGGTGGCACACCTTCACACAAAATTGGACGCGATTCGGTCAAGCGGTTCGGGAGTTATCCTTGGGACAGACAGAAAAAACGAAGAAAAAAACCCAAACAAACAAACAGACAAACCAGCCCATCGCAAAGTCCGATCACCTTCGGTGACGGACAATAATATTATTTCAATCAGCTGAACTCACGTTTATGCCCGAATCACGCTTCACACTCTTCGACCTGGATGGTTTCTTCCCTTTTCTCCTTTCTATTTCGATTACCTTTCTGTCGATTCTTCTTCCCTTTTCTTCTTCTTCCTTCCTTTTCAATTACCTCTCTGTCGATTGTACTTCTCTTTATTTCAAACCAGTTCCACTCTTTAAGCCCGCATCAATCACCACGCTTCGCTAAACTCCCCTCTCTCTCTCTCTCTCTCTCTCTCTCTCTCTCTCTCTCTCTCTCTCTCTCTCTCTCTCTCTCTCTCTCTCTCTCTCTCTCTCTCTCTCTCTCCCTCTCTCTCTCTCTCTCTCTCTCTGTCTGTGACTGTTATTCGTTTTTCCTGGACTCTTTGACAGAAGAGTGATTTCCGGACAAGGGAGATAATCGGTGCGCCACGTGGCTATGAGGGTTAGGGATTATTGCTGACCGATCCGTGACCGAAAAAAAGGATTGAGAAACAGAAGGGGGTGGGGGGGGAGGCAGACAGACAAAGAGAGAGAGAGAGAGAGAGAGAGAGAGAGAGAGAGAGAGAGAGAGAGAGAGAGAGAGAGAGAGAGAGAGAGAGAGAGAGAGAGAGAGAGAAGAGAAATAGACACAGGGAGAGAGGGAGAGAGAGAGAGAGACAGAGAGATACAGACAGACAGACAGACAGAGGCAGAGACAGACAAAGACACAGGGAGGGAGGAGGAGGAGGGACACAGAGAGATACAGACATACAGACAGACAAAGGCAGAGACAGACACAGACACAGGGAGGGAGGGAGGGAGGGACACAGAGAGATACAGACATACAGACAGACAAAGGCAGAGACAGACAAAGACACAGGGAGGGAGGGAGAGAGGGGAAGACAGAGAGAGAGAGAGAGAGAGAGAGAGAGAGAGAGAGAGAGAGAGAGAGAGAGAGAGAGAGAGAGAGTGTGTGTGAGAGAGAGAGGTACACTTGAGGAGAGAGAGAGAGAGAGAGAGAGAGAGAGAGAGAGAGAGAGAGAGAGAGAGAGAGAGAGAGAGAGAGAGAGAGAGAGAGAGAGAGAGAGAGAGAGAGAGAGAGAGAGAGAGAGAGAGAGAGAGAGAGAGAGAGAGAGAGAGAGAGAGAGAGAGAGAGAGAGAGAGAGAGAGAGAAATCGACAGACAGACAGACAGACAGGCATTATCCATTCCAGTCAACACAATTCGATTCGATTCCTCCCATTTCGTGTTCATATCGTTCTGTGGATTCTGTACCAACCACAACATAAAGCACTGAGAAGGGGAAGGAATAGCGTCTGTAAGGTTCTAGAGCAAGGAGCAAATGCTGGAGAAAATGGAAATCAAAGAAAAGCTAGAATAAAATGAGGTTGGAGGATCAGAGAGAGATAGGGAGAGAGAGAGAGAGAGAGAGAGGAGAGAGAGATGAGAGAGGAGAGAGAGAGAGAGAGAGAGAGAGAGAGAGATGAGAGAGAGAGAGAGAGAGAGAGAGAGAGAGATGAGAGAGAGAGAGAGAGAGAGAGAGAGAGAGAGAGAGAGAGAGAGAGAGAGAGAGAGTTTGTGTAACATTTTCGGACGCCTGGAGCCAGCCAGAGTGGATTTATTCATGTATTGCCTTTTTCGTTTTAATTCACGGTGAGGATAAAAATCTGCTTCCGATTTCTTTGTTCTGAACAAATAAGAAAGGAAACAGGAACTGTGTAATCAGATGACTATCTATGTTCAAAACGCTGCTTGTAGTCGTGCTTTGTTTTTGTAGCCTCCACCCCCCCCCCCCCCCCCCCCCCCCATGTCCTCTCCACCCAAGACACAACTCTTGCATCTACTTCATATCAGCTCCCTTTAAGACAAAAAGTAGCATGATACAAACTTTAGAGAGCATAAACCCCAAATCCTCCTTCCCTGATCATATCACACAGCTATGCATCAATAGCAGACACCCTTGTGACACGCCCATGAGTGATACATGAGTATCGTAACCTCTAACCCTTTCTGCTATAATCTCCCAGTCCAAAGCTGCCGCAACAATGCAGTAATGCGCTGCGAGGAGAAAAGCTACCGACAATAAACTCCCTCCACAACAAACTCCTCGAACAATAAACTCCTTCAGCAAAAAAGATATAAAGACAGACCCGACTGTTTCGGAACTTTTCTGAAACCCCCCTGAGAGCGTCGTCAATCCTTTTTGGGTGTGGTAAGACGAACAAGAGAAGGGGTGTGGAAAACAGTAAAACCGGGTTATGCCGCAAACCAACGGAACAGTAGGGGAGGTGTGGGGGCGTGGATTAGATTTGTCACGGCGGGAGGATCAAAGGGGGTGAGGTGTTGGGTTACGGCCATGGGGTCTGTCCCCTGCAGCTTGCCTCACACCTGCGAAGCGAGGAAAGAGAAGAGAGAAAACTTGTAATCTCTGTAAGGAATGGAAAAGAGAAGCCGAAGAAACTCCAAGCTTTAAGTATGTTACGAGCATGATCTCAACCAAGCGCGAAAACTAAACGAAGAGGCGAGAGGTGTATCGCCACCCCTGTGGTTTATTCTGCCGTTGTTCTCTATGCGGGCCTCAGCCTTTTGTTTCATTGTCGGCGGATGTTTGTGATGGTCCACGCCGAGTGCGGTGAGCGTGAAGAAGGGGCCTTAAGATGCTTGATGGTGGTGGGGATGCGCAATGAACTGTGTGCAATAGAGGCGGGGTGAATTAAAGGCGGGGACAATCTTACTCCACCCTTTTTCAGCCAGAACCCTCTCCGGTTACGCAGGCGTGTTACGTGAATGTATCCCCCAAAACGTTGAGCGCTTCTGGTCGCATCACTGAAAATCACTCTACTGGCTATTTCCGCAGTGGGGAGACCAAGATTCGTGATTCTAGAATACTTTATTATTTCATCAGATAGAGAAATTGTGTGATGTTTACAGAGTAATTTTGTGAAAACTGAAAAACGGGCACATATTATGTAGCTTACCCATTAGGGACATCAATTATGGCATGGGAACGCAGAAGTAGAAGAAGAAGATATTACTTCCCTCTGTCAAATAGAAGGCAAAGTCCATGCGCCGGGTGGTGAGAGAGAGAGAGAGAGAGAGAGAGAGAGAGAGAGAGAGAGAGAGAGAGAGAGAGAGAGAGAGAGAGAGAGAGAGAGAGAGAGAGAGAGAGAGAGAGAGAGAGAGAGAGAGAGAGAGAGAGAGAGAGAGAGAGAGAGAGAGAGAGAGAGAGAGAGAGAGAGAGAGAGAGAGAGAGAGAGAGAGAGCGAGAGAGAGAGAGAGAGAGAGAGAGAGAGAGCGAGAGAGAGAGAAAGAGAGAGAGAGAGATAGAAGAGAGAGAATGAGAGAGAGAGAGAGAGAATGAGTTTGGCGTTGCTATGAATCGCCCTTCAAATTAAGCAACACCTGTTTTGGTGTCAACGGCTAAGGACGATAACTCAAGCCAAGTGTGTGTGTGTGTGTGTGTGTGTGTGTGTGTGTGTGTGTGTGTGTGTGTGTGTGTGTGTGTGTGTGTGTGTGTGTGTGTGTGTGTGTGTGTGTGTGTGTGTGTGTTAAACACAAAACGGGCCTTATAACTCCCGCCGTTTTTCGACCGAATCGCTTCAAATTTGCTATGAGCCCTAACGGGGCGATGGCAACGACAACCGAGGCAGCTGTGTCATTTGCGCGGTTTGGCAAATGCGTATCCACCGGCCTCTTGGCATCCGTATCTCCGGTGTTTCTGGACAGATTGCCTTCGAATTTGGAAGGTAGATGACCGGGGATGGTGACTATCTGTGTGCCAAACCGGAAGCGAATCAATTCATCAATGCGCGCGATATACGCCGCTTCACCTTTTCACAAATAACTCCGCCGTTTCTTAACCGAATGGCTTCAAATTTGCTGTGGCCAGGGCAAAGCCTGACAGCAAATGTAAAGAGAATTGGGAGAGAGCGTCACTCTCAGAGGAGCGCCAACGGGAAACAGGGCCTTATAACTCCGCCATTTCTGAACTGAATCGCTTCAAATTTGCTGTACTCAGCGTTACCAGTACTTGGCGTTACTGTTATTAGGCGCTACCGTTACTAGGGAGAGCGCATCACTCTCAGAGCAGCGCCAATGGGAAACGGGGCCTTATAACTCCGCCTTTTCTTAACCGAATTGCTTCAAATTTGCTGTACTCAGCGTTACCAGTACTTGGCGTTACCGTTACTAGGCGTTACCGTTACTAGGGAGAGCGCGTCACTCTCAGAGCAGCGCCAACGGGAAACGGGGCCTTATAACTCCGCCGTTTCTTAACTGAATCGCTTCAAATTTGCTGTACTCAGCGTCACCAGTACTTGGCGTTACCGTTACTAGGCGTTACCGTTACTAGGCGCTACCGTTACTAGGCGTTACCGGTACTCGCTGTTGCGCTAGTTTTGGATTAAACATCACTCACCCCACACACCTTAAGACACCCGGTGCGTCACCATTCGACTACGCCCGTTTC
>CM065701.1:48914507-48917007 GCA_017654935.2 Phymorhynchus buccinoides
GTGGGATTAGCCCATTTTCTCTATTTATCCCTAAAAGAAAGGTCACCGCAGAACTCTTTTTCACCTAGACACACGCCATCGATCTTCCATACTTTTGTCCATCAGTGAAGTTCTAAACAAGTCACTTTGCATCGAGCGAACTGCAGCCTCTTATGAAAACATGCTTGTCTCAAAAGAGGGTTAATATTTTCTTTTTAAATTAAGATTTCCCAAGGATAAAAACTGGTATTTTTTTCTGAGTAAATAAACCAAGGGATAATGTTGAATCATAGTGTTCGTTGTTGTTGTTGATATTTATGAGAAAAAAACCCCATGCGTCATTGTTCGTAATATTGTAAAGTCTCTCTCTCTCTCTCTCTCTCTCTCTCTCTCTCTCTCTCTCTCTCTCTCTCTCTCTCTCTCTCTCTCATCTCTCTCTCTCTCTCTCCTCTCTCTCTCTCTCTCTCTCTCTCTCTCTCTCTCTCTCTCTCTCTCTCTCTCTCTCCTCTCTCTCTCTCTCTCTCTATCTCATTTCTCTCTATACTAAATTTAAAGTCCATGCAATTCGAAGCAAAACCAAATTAATAATGCCCCGCCCCAGAACAGATCTATATAAAGCATCCCTTACATACTCAGGTGGTAAACTGTGGAACGACATCCATGATAATTTCAAAAATAAAACTAGCGTATCTTCCTTTCGCAAATCTTATCACAAGTACATAATGGACAATCTTGTCCATCAGTTATGTTAATGAGTTTTACTGCAAATATCAACTTATGCCAAGATTCTTGTAAATTTTGTATGTCTCTCTGTATATCTGTTTAATGTTCCAATTTGATTCTCTGTCATTTATTTCATGTGCCAATTTTTGTTTCATTTTCTTGACTTGATTGTTTTTATGTCAATTTTTCATTGCCTGATGCATGGTGTGAGTGTGTGAGTGAGAGGGCCAGGTGTAAAGAAGCTATTGTAGCTTATCCTTTTTACCCTCAATAAAACATTCGTATTCGTATTCGTATTCGTATTCGTCTCTCTCTCTCTCTCTCTCTCTCTCTCTCTCTCTCTCTCTCTCTCTCTCTCTCTCTCTCTCTCTCTCTCTCTCTCTCTCTCTCTCTCTCTCTCTCTCTCTCTCTCTCTCTCTCTCTGCGCGTGTGTCAGATACTTCTTTTTCTTTTTCGATCGCTCAGACAGTTTCCTGTCAATTATGAGTGCAGATGCGTCATGCTGCCGTCATGCGCCTAACTAAGAAATAGTTAGGCCCAGCAAGTCCGACTTCGGCTGGAGAGAAATGTTTTTGAAAGTGTTTCGTCAAAAAAGACAGGAGAATGGACCGGTAAGGCAGAAAGATAGTAGATGACAGTAAGCAAAAGGGAAAAGGCAGAGTCAAAGAAAGCGACAGATTAGAGGGAAGTTACAAGCACAGAACTTCCAGAAGGTGGGGAACTATTTATACAAAAGAACCCCCAACCCTCGGTATCCCCACGGGGAGGTGTCAGATACAGACTTCAAGCTTCAGATGTTTTTAATGTTCTGCTCTGTCTGTCTGTCTGTCTCTCTCACTCTCTCTCACATCTCTCTCTCTCTCTCTCTCTCTCTCTCTCGGTCTCTCTCTCTGCCTCTCTCTCTCTCTCATCTCTCTCTCATTCCTCTCTCTCTCTCTCTCTCTCTCTCTCTCTCTCTCTCTCTGTGTTTTAAGCTAAGCCTATATATGCTGATTTTGCGTGTAGTTGTCTGATATTTATTCTGTCTTCAGGAGATGAATTGTGTGGTGTTTATCATGCTCGTCTTGTTTCCCTAAATAAATATGTTGAGATGTGTGTGTGTGTGTGTGTTGTGTGTGTGTGTGTGTGTGTGTGTGTGTGTGTGTGTGTGTGTGTGTGTGTGTGTGTGTGTGTGTGTTGCGGTGTGTGTGTGTGCGTGTGTGCGTGTGTTCGTGTGTGTGTGCGTGCGTGTGCGCGCGTGCGTCGTGTGCGTGTGCTGCGTGCGCGTGTGCGTGCCTATGAATCTGTGTTTCTGACATGTCACAATGCGTAGATTTGTTCTTTTGTTTGAAGCTGACATGCTTCCATACCTTCGGTACCTTTCGTTATACAATATCACAATAGCCCACAAATCCTGATGCGGATCAGGAATTCAGAGCTATGTCTGATGACGTCATACGTGCTAGAAAGAAAAGGAAAGGGCTAGAAATAGCACATACGGTATTAGTGCGCCCTACTTTATCTCTCCATAGAAATCAGTACAGCAGAACCTCCAAGTATTCTGGAGATAGGCACATTTCAAAGGACTGACAAATACAGAAGGAAGAACAATATGAAACAAACATCTTTGAAAGTACAATGGTCTCGTTTTAAACGTAATGAAATTTAATATATCCTTTTATGCACAAGTGCATTGTTGTTATTATTGATTTATACATAATCGTATTTTTTTATATAGATTTGATATTGCTCATACCCCCCTGCATTTCTCGGTTAATTTTATTTTTCCGTTTTTGCCTTTTTTTACCAAACATAAACC
>CM065701.1:48922007-48929507 GCA_017654935.2 Phymorhynchus buccinoides
AATGTTTGGATGCAGTGCTCCGACGAGTGACTGCAAGCCACAGTGAAACGGTTGAGTTTGGGCCAACACAACATAGTCATATGTGTATTCAAAGCTAGTGAACAAGATGAAAAGAGAAAAATCACCTGCTTTCTCATTGAACTAGATGAAACGAGCATAATTCACCTGATTTCTGGTGTTTTATCATGTTTTGATGAAAGCACGAGAATCATCTGAACATTGCATAAATCGCCTGATTTCTGAGTGATTTTCAGTGAAACTTTTTGGCAGGGAATTGTCGGTCGCGGTGAATTGTGCGCAGGGAATTGGTTCGCGGGGAATTGTGCGCGGGGAATTGTCGGGACACCGTTATGTTACTCTCTCAGCCTATATTTTTCGGAACTGTGGAAAAAGGGAGGGGGGTGGGGGGGGGGGGGGGGGGAGGGGGGAGGGGGATGACAATGACAATGATTTATTCATTTAGGCCTTTGCCCCTCAAGAGAGAGAGAGAGAGAAGAGAAGAGAGAGAGAGAGAGAGAGAGGGGTACCTTCTCTCAACTTTTTTTTTTTTTTTTTTAAGTCCCAAGGCCAAGTCATTTTATTGCATGTAAATTTGCGTCTTTTCACAACACTTTGAAGAATGTTTTTGTTCTTTCCAAAAATGCAACTGCTTTATTCAAGTACGTTTTACATACAAGGTATTCTTCAAAAGACTTTTCAGAAAACCCCAGTTTAAACGGTAAATTTAAATTATTTGTTTTGAATTTCTCTAAAGGGTGAAAGCACTTATTAATTTAAACCACACAAGAAAAATACAAAACCCAGTTCTATTTTTAGATTAAAACAACCTAATTTTATCTCTTTCTTTCTCTCCCTCCCTCCCCTCTCTCTCTCTCTCTCTCTCTCACTCTCTCTCTCTCTCTGCCCCCCCTCACCCCCACTCTCTCTCTGTCTCTGTCTCTGTGTGTGTGCACGTGTGTGAGTGTGGGTGGACATATGGTAATGCTTTCTTATTATAAGTTTGCCTCACAGCGTCTCCCAGGTACAGTAGTCTCTTTGACCTTACTTGGCCTCTGCTGTCAAATCAATTTGGCTACTGTATCTAGTAACTATTCTCTTTAACTGTCTGTCTGTCTGTCTCTTTCTCTCTCTCTCCCTCTCTCCCTCTCTCTCTCTCTCTCTCTCTCTCTCTCTCTCTCTCTCTCTCTCTCTCTCTCTCTCTCTCTCTCTCTCTCTCTCTCTCTCTCTCTCTCTCTCGTCTCTCTCTCTCTCTCTCTCTCTCTCTCTCTCTCTCTCTCTCTCTCTCTCTCTCTCTCTCTCTCTCTCTCTCTCTCTCTTTCTCTGTATATGTGTACCCCCCCCTCTCTCTCTCTCTCTCTCTTTCTCTCTCTCTCTCTCTCTCTCTCTCTCTCTCTCTCTCTCTCTCTCTCCTCTCTCTCTCTCTCTCTCTCTCTCTCTTTCTGTATATGTGTACCCCCCCTCTCTCTCTCTCTGCCACCCCGCCACCCCCCCTCCCCCCTCCCCACCCCAACCTTTGTTTTCGGAAAGAGACTGATAGGGTTAGGATCAGCCTATATTTTCGGAAAGAGACTGATAGGGTTAGGATCAGCCTATATTTTCGGAAAGAGACTGATAGGGTTAGGATCAGCCTATATTTTCGGAAAGAGACTGATAGGGTTAGGATCAGCCTATATTTTCGGAAAGAGACTGATAGGGTTAGGATCAGCCTATATTTTCGGAAAGAGACTGATAGGGTTAGGATCAGCCTATATTTTCGGAAAGAGACTGATAGGGTTAGGATCAGCCTATATTTTCGGAAAGAGACTGAGAGGGTTAGGATCAGCCTATATTTTCGGAAAGAGGCTGATAGGGTTGGGATCAGCCTTTATTTTCGGAACATATGGTGATAATTCTTATTATAAGTTGGCCTCACCCTGTGGTGGCCTAGCTGTCAAATGAATTTGACTACTGAATTACACAGTTTTATGGAGACGTGCATCATGATATGCGTCTCTATGTGTCCCCGTCACTGTGTCCCGTCTCTATGTGTCCCCGTCACTGTGTCCCCGTCTCTATGTGTCCCCGTCACTGTGTCCCGTCTCTATGTGTCCCCCGTCTCTATGTGTCCCCGTCTCTATGTGTCCCCGTCTCTATGTGTCCCCGTCACTGTGTCCCGTCTCTATGTGTCCCCGTCTCTGTGTGTCCCCGTCTCTATGTGTCCCCGTCACTGTGTCCCGTCTCTATGTGTCCCCGTCAGTGTGTCCCGTCTCTATGTGTCCCCGTCACTGTGTCCCGTCTCTATGTGTCCCCGTCACTGTGTCCCGTCTCTATATGTCCCCGTCACTGTGTCCCGTCTCTATGTGTCCCCGTCATGTGTCCCCGTCTCTATGTGTCCCCGTCACTATGTGTCCCGTCTCTATGTGTCCCCGTCACTCTATGTGTCCCCGTCTCTATGTGTCCCCGTCACTGTGTCCCCGTCTCTATGTGTCCCCGTCACTGTGTCCCGTCTCTATGTGTCCCCGTCACTGTGTCCCGTCTCTATATGTCCCCGTCACTGTGTCCCCGTCTCTATGTGTCCCCGTCACTGTGTCCCGTCTCTATGTGTCCCGTCTTTGTGTGTCCCCGTCACTGTGTCCCGTCTTTGTGTGTCCCCGTCACTGTGTCCCGTCTTTGTGTGTCCCCGTCACTGTGTCCCGTCTTTGTGTGTCCCCGTCACTGTGTCCCGTCTTTGTGTGTCCCCGTCACTGTGTCCCGTCTCTATGTGTCCCCGTCACTGTGTCCCGTCTTTGTGTGTCCCCGTCAGTGTGTCCCGTCTCTATGTGTCCCCGTCACTGTGTCCCGTCTCTATGTGTCCCCGTCACTGTGTCCCGTCTCTATGTGTCCCCCGTCACTGTGTGTCCCCTGTCTCTGTATGTTCCCGTCTTTATGTGTCCCCGTCACTGTGACCCGTCTTCTATGTGTCCCCGTCCCTCTCTACATGTCCCGTCTCTGTCTGCCCCTGTCTCTACATGTCCCCGTCTCTGTCTGCCCCTGTCTCTACATGTCCCCGCCTCTGTCTGCCCCTGTCTCTACATGTCCCGCCTCTGTCTGCCCCTGTCTCTACATGTCCCCGTCTCTGTCTGCCCCTGTCTCTACATGTCCCCGTCTCTGTCTGCCCCTGTCTCTACATGTCCCCGTCTCTGTCTGCCCCTGTCTCTACATGTCCCCGTCTCTGTCTGCCCCTGTCTCTACATGTCCCCGTCTCTGTCTGCCCCTGTCTCTATATGTCCCGTCTCTGTCTGCCCCTGTCTCTACATGTCCCGTCTCTGTCTGCCCCTGTCTCTACATGTCCCGTCTCTGTCTGCCCCTGTCTCTACATGTCCCGTCTCTGTCTGCCCCTGTCTCTACATGTCCCCGTCTCTGTCTGCCCCTGTCTCTACATGTCCCGCCTCTGTCTGCCCCTGTCTCTACATGTCCCCGTCTCTGTCTGCCCCTGTCTCTACATGTCCCGCCTCTGTCTGCCCCTGTCTCTACATGTCCCCGTCTCTGTCTGCCCCTGTCTCTACATGTCCCGTCTCTGTCTGCCCCTGTCTCTACATGTCCCGTCTCTGTCTGCCCCTGTCTCTACATGTCCCCGTCTCTGTCTGCCCCTGTCTCTACATGTCCCCGCCTCTGTCTGCCCCTGTCTCTACATGTCCCCGTCTCTGTCTGCCCCTGTCTCTACATGTCCCGTCTCTGTCTGCCCCTGTCTCTACATGTCCCGTCTCTGTCTGCCCCTGTCTCTACATGTCCCCGTCTCTGTCTGCCCCTGTCTCTACATGTCCCCGTCTCTGTCTGCCCCTGTCTCTACATGTCCCCGTCTCTCTGTCTGTGCCCCTGTCTCTACATGTCCCCGTCTCTGTCTGCCCCTGTCTCTACATGTCCCCGTCTCTGTCTGCCCCTGTCTCTACATGTCCCCGTCTCTGTCTGCCCTCTCGGATTAGGGTAAGGCTTGGGGTTAGGGACAGGGTCAGGGGGTAAGGGTAGTGTTTGAGTTAGATGTAGGATTCGGGTAAATAAAGAGATAGAGAGATAAGACGGGGATATTATAGAGACGGGGACACATACGGACGGGGACACATACAGACGGGCACATATAGAGACGGGGACACATCGAGTCAGGGACACATAGAGACGGGGACATATAGAGGCAGGGACACATAGAGACGGGGACACGTATAGACGGAGAGACGGAGACACGTAGAGACGGGGACACATAGAGACGGGGACACGTAGAGACGGGGACATATAGAGACGGGGACACGTAGAGACGGGGACATATAGAGACGGGGACACATAGAGACGGGGACATATAGAGACGGGGACACATAGAGACAGGGACACATAGAGACGGGGACACGTAGAGACGGGGACATATAGAGACGGGGACACATAGAGACGGGGACACAATAGAGACGGGGACATATAGAGATGGGGACACATAGAGACGGGGACACGTAGAGACGGGGACATATAGAGACGGGGACACATAGAGACGGGGACACGTAGAGACGGGGACATATAGAGACGGGGACACATAGAGACGGATACACGTAGTGACGGAGAGACGTAGAGACGGAGAGACGTAGAGACGGAGAGACGTAGAGACGGAGAGACGTAGAGACGGAGAGACGTAGAGACGGAGAGACGTAGAGACGGAGAGACGTAGAGACGGGGACATATAGAGACGGGGACACATAGAGACGTAGAGACGGGGACATATAGAGACGGGGACACATAGAGACGGGGACACGTAGAGACGGGGACACATAGAGACGGGGACACATAGAGACGGGGACACACGTAGAGACGGGGACACATAGAGACGGGGACACATATAGAGACGGGGACACATAGAGACAGACGGGGACACGTAGAGACGGGGACATATAGAGACGGGGACACATAGAGACGGGGACACATAGAGACGGAGAGACACATAGAGACGGGGACATATAGAGACGGGGACACATAGAGACGGGGACACATAGAGACGGGGACACATAGAGACGGGGACATATAGAGACGGGGACACATAGAGACGGGGACACATAGAGACGGAGAGACGTAGAGACGGGGACATATAGAGACGGGGACACATAGAGACGGGGACACGTAGAGACGGGGACACATAGAGACGGGGACACATAGAGACGGGGACACGTAGAGACGGGGACACATAGAGACGGGGACACGTAGAGACGGGGACACATAGAGACGGGGACACATAGAGACGGGGACACGTAGAGACGGGGACACGTAGAGACGGGGACATATAGAGACGGGGACACATAGAGACGTAGAGACGGGGACACGTAGAGACGGGGACATATAGAGACGGGGACACATAGAGACAGGGACACATAGAGACGGGGACACGTAGAGACGGGGACATATAGAGACGGGGACACATAGAGACGGGAGACGTAGAGACGGGGACATATAGAGACGGGGACACATAGAGACGGGGACACATAGAGACGGGGACACATAGAGACGGGGACACATAGAGACGGGACAGATAGAGACGGAGAGACGGGACACATAGAGACGGGGACACGTAGAGACGGGGACACATAGAGACGGAGAGACGGGGACACATAGAGACGGAGAGACGGGGACACATAGAGACGGGGACACATAGAGACAGGGACACATAGAGACGGGGACACATAGAGACGGGGACACGTAGAGACGGAGAGACGGAGAGACGGGGACACATAGAGATGGGGACACAATAGAGGCAGGGACACATAGAGACGGGGACACGTAGAGACGGGGACACATAGAGACGGAGAGACGGAGAGACGGAGACACGTAGAGGCAGGGACACGTATAGAGACGGGGACACATAGAGACGGGGACATATAGAGACAGTGACACATAGAGACGGGGACACATAGAGACGGGGACATATAGAGGCAGGGACACATAGAGACAGGGACACAGAGACGGGTACACATAGAGACGGGGGACACATAATAGAGACAGGGACACATTAGAGACGGGGACACATAGAGACAGGGACACAGAGACGGGTACACATAGAGACGAGGGCACATAGATACGGGGACACTTAGAGACGGGGACATAATGAGAGACAGGGACACATAGAGACGGGGACACGTAGAGATGGGGGCACAATGTCACGTGACCGTAATAGTTACAGAAAAAAAGTCTGTCGCCTTTTGCCAGTGACGGCTTCTTTTATTGAAAATACTTGCTGCGATTGTAAAAGGGGTGGGGGTGGGGGGGGGTGGGGGGGCTGATAATAATAACACTTATCCGTCAACATGATAGTCATCATGACAGTATGAATGCAAATCAGGGTTATGATCAGTATTTAAATTGTACGGTTCGTGACGTTCAAACAACTTTTTTTCATCACTCGTGCGTTGGTTTTGTGCATGAATAAAAAGTGTCTCTAGTTTGTATTTTGAACAAGAGCAACCGCTGCCCCCCCCCCCCCCATCTCTCTCTCTCTCTCTCTCTCTCTCTCTCTCTCTCTCTCTCTCTCTCTCTCTCTCTCTCTCTCATATATATATATGCAATACTTTTTTGGTGAACTCCATTGTTATGGGCCAGAGGCCTAACAATTAAAATATTTTTGACTTTGACTCTCTCTCTCTCTCTCTCATTGACATCAAAGAGGATCAGGCTCACCAGAGGTATTTTTGTATAACTAACCATGTTATCTTTTCATCCGACACGCTCACCGCCTGGTACGGTTACATGTTGTCATGAAAGGAAGCCAAGAGTTGCGAGGGTTGGGTTTAGTGTTTGAATGTTTTACAGCTGATTGTGAACCGTGATTATTTATACGGATGCCTTGTTGCATTAAACACACGTTATAACAGTGTCCTTTTCCGCCTGGGGGTTCTGGTGAAAGGGGTAAGGGGTAGAGGTAGTGTGGGTGTGGAGAGTCAATGAGTGAAGCAGAAATGTACTTGTTCTTCTTGTTCCTTGTAGCCCAGAAGGAACCCGTCTCTAAATTGCCTAGAAAACGAGTTTTCAGGTTTTGTATTTTGGGGGACGGCTAAAAACTTCCAACTGGTGGTATGATGTTTAATAAGTACTATGGCAAAACATCGCACCTTATAGCCTGATCAATGTCACCGTTTAAAGAGAGAATGTTACGCAAAGTATCTCTTTAAACGGTTATATCGTCGTAGCAAACCACAGAGAGGGGGGGGGGGAGGGAGAGAGAGAGAGAGAGAGAGAGAGAGAGAGAGAGGAGAGAGAGAGAGAGAGAGAGAGAGAGAGAGAGAGAAGACGAGAAGGAGGAGAGACGGAGACGGACGGACGGACGGACGGACGGACGGACGGACGGACGGACGGACGGACGGACGGACGGACGGACGGACGGACGGACGGACGGACAGACAGACAGACAGACAGACGGACAGACAGACAGACAGACAGACAGACAGACAGACAGACAGACAGACAGACAGACAGACAGACAGACAGACAGACAGACAGACAGACAGACAGACGGACAGA
>CM065701.1:48947007-48957007 GCA_017654935.2 Phymorhynchus buccinoides
AGCTTAAATGCACAATGAATCTATGATTAAGAACATCAGAAAAGTATCGCGACCTTTTGACCTTTTTCTTGGGGTCACACTGAAATCGCAGGGGTCACTGCGCAGCCGCTTTTTACTTTGGTGACCCTGCAGATTGTGATCCCCCCCCCCCCACCCCCACCCCCCCTGCCCACCACCCACCCACCCACCCACACCTCCTTCCGGTCTTCCGCACAAAAGACAATACCTACCCTGCCCTGAAGCCGTCGCACCTTTCAATCCGCATCTCGTCTTTCCTTGATAATTTCACACCGCTTCTCATTTAGCACCTTTTTAGTCCCGCATCCTACTCCCTCCCTATTCTTTGCCCAGGAAGGTCCCAGTGAATCGTGGAACAATAACACTCATCCCATGTATCTGACTATATAGACATCCCCTTCCTACAATCCTGGGACCTATCTTTTGTTCATCCTAGTATGACCTACCTCCTGAATGGAGACAAGGAATAGTAGATCTATGGGGAATTTGAGCGGGATCGTGAACGATAGTTGGGATAGAAAGAGGAGGCAGGAGAGAGAGAGAGAGAGAGAGAGAGAGAGAGAGAGAGCGGAGAGAGAGAGAGAGAGAGAGAGAACACTGAACACTGAAAAACCTTTATTCTTCCAATCTGTCCTTGGTCAAGAACAAAACATTAACTAGAAACATGAAAAACATGAAAACAGAGAGAGAGATTGAGAGAGAGAGAGAGAGAGAGAGAGAGAGAGAGAGGAGAGAGAGAGACGAGAGAGAGAGAGAGAGAGAGAGAGATATATTTCAATGAGGATGAATATATTTTGAATAAATGCCTCTTTTACACCACGAGATACAGCATGACAGAGAGAGAGACAGAGAGAGAGAGAGAGATGATCGAGAGCGATCAGAGAGAGAGAGACGGAGAGAAGAGAGAGAGAGAGAGAGAGCAATAACCTCCAAACGTCAACATTTTGCGACTGCGTGCGTGTGCACGTATGCGCGCGTTGACTGGCATACATGTTCGCATAGCGTGTGATTCGGTGTGCGTGCGGGTGGCAGAATTACTGCGGGTAGGTAGGTTTGACTGCCGAGTAAATCACTTTCATTTGGGGTAAGAATCCGTTTTATTACGGTGGATCCGTTTTATTAGGGGTAGATCAGTGTTATTTGGGATGGGCGAGTTTTATTCGGGGTGGATCGGTGTAATTCGGGGTAGGTCCATGTTATTAGGGGTAGGTCAGTACAGTGTCAGTACTCTGCAGGTGAGCTGGGTAAAAGGGATGTTTTTTGTGTGTGCAAAGGGTCAACTTACGGTCAAATCAGTGGACCGTAGCGTCACTGATGCTTGTAAGGTCAGTGCATATAGATATACCCAGTAAGAGATGGGGTTGGGGTAACTCTACATGCAATGTAATTCATGTTTAGTCTCTGTGTGTGTCTACCTCCAAATCCACTTCTACCCCCTCCCCCACCCCTCCACCCCCAACATTTCTCCCCTATCTGATCATGAAAATTTTCTCATTCTGCCCTGATTATCTCATCGCTACCATTCGATTTCAATCTCCCCTTTTTCTACCTAGATCTCTCATCCTCTCTTTGATTTGCGAGCGCACGCGCGTGTGTGTGCGTGCGTGCGTGTGTGCATGCTTACGCCTACGCTGCGTAGAAGTAAGGAAGAATTAATGAAAGCACAAAAACCGACATATCAATCTTTTTAATGAAATGATTCCCACTCCCGTTTCACGAAGCCCTTTCTGTCCCCAGATGGTGCGATTCTCATCCTCAAACAGTCCGTCCCTGACCCAAATGGCGGCCCGGAAGCAGCTGAGGAAGCACATCCGGCGCATTCGGGAACGCGAGTACTCCAAACTGCGTGCGCTTGTACCGGCTGTGGCCACCAAGAAAAAAGTCACCAAGGTGGGTGCACGTGTTCTCTTGTTCAAGAACACATTAGGTGCATTCGTCATAATCATCATTATTGCTATTTAAGTAACACAAAACAGGATTGATAATGGCGGATCACTTTTAAAGAAAAAAAATACTGAATAGTATTTTGTTTTTTTGCTGTCCCATCTTCTGCTCAAAACGCTGCTCATTCTGAGTCCCAATTCGCAGCCACACCTCCGCACGTACAGGTCGCAGAATCCGAATAAAGTTGTTAGTATAATTTGCGATCGTCAGTTTAAAGAATGATTTATGTTGTTGAATTAAGTGCAACTGTAATACATTGCTACTGTATATTTCCTCTTTCCAATGACTTACCCTTCCCTAGTTCCATTTTGCGTTGATGCGTTCGCGATACAGTGACCATGTATGCTTACATATATCACAGTTGATATCAAGCTTCTCTCAAGTTGTAATGAAACGAGTCAGAGCACGTTCATTTCGTTTAAATGGAAAGTAAATCAACATTTAGCATTGGGACTCCATCTTAGAGACTGTTTTGTTCCCACGAAAGAAAACTGCTTTTATCCTTCAAGAAAAAAAACCACATCCAAATTTGGGATCCAGGGAAAGGTTCTTGGTAGTGTTATAAAGTTGGTAGTGCCTTGTTGTTACTGTCGTTGTGAATAGTATGCGTCCAGTGATCGCGTTTACCGGTAAATATCAGTAAAATACTGATTGCAAAACCAAAATACTGAAAATCAATTTGACCTGTCAGTCCCAGGGACTGATACGTTTTTGCTAGGACTGATACATTGGCTCTGATAGTGTGGTTTTCACTGGTTTGTGTTTCCCTGGGACTGGTTTTGATACCGGCTGTTGTGGGGACATTGTCGCTGATGGGACTGGTTTTGATACCGGCTGTTGGGGGACATTGTCGCTGATGGGACTGGTTTTCAAACTTCATGTTAAAGGTATTGTTTCTGTTTTCAGGTTCAGGTGACAGAGGAGGCAGTGTGTTTCATCGAGGAACTTCATGTTAAAGGTATTGTTTCTGTTGTTTTCAGGTTCAGGTGATAGAGGAGGCAGTGCGGTACATCGAAAAACTTCATGTTAAAGGTATTGTTTCTGTTGTTTTCAGGTTCAAGTGATAGAGGAGGCAGTGTGTTACATCGAGGAACTTCTTGTTAAAGGTATTGTTTCTGTTGTTTTCAGGTTCAGGTGATAGAGGAGGCAGTGTGTTACATCGAGGAACTTCTTGTTAAAGGTATTGTTTCTGTTGTTTTCAGGTTCAAGTGATAGAGGAGGCAGTGTGTTACATCGAGGAACTTCTTGTTAAAGGTATTGTTTCTGTTGTTTTCAGGTTCAAGTGATAGAGGAGGCAGTGTGTTACATCGAGGAACTTCATGTTAAAGGTATTGTTTCTGTTGTTTTCAGGTTCAAGTGATAGAGGAGGCAGTGTGTTACATCGAGGAACTTCTTGTTAAAGGTATTGTTTCTGTTGTTTTCAGGTTCAAGTGATAGAGGAGGCAGTGTGTTACATCGAGGAACTTCATGTTAAAGGTATTGTTTCTGTTGTTTTCAGGTTCAGGTGATAGAGGAGGCAGTGCGGTACATCGAGGAGCTTCACACAGCCCTCATTGAACGCTTCAGACAGAAACATGGTGAGTACAGGGACATTTCCATGTCCCTATCTTTTCTCTATCGTTTTGACTCTCTCTCTCTCTCTCTCTCTCTCTCTCTCTCTCTCTCTCTCTCTCTCTCTCTCTCTCTCTCTCTCTCTCTCTCTCTCTCTCTCTCTCTCTCTCTCTCTCTACATTATGCACGCACGCACACATACAGAACAAACACACGCGCAACGCGCACACACTAATAATATAATCATGTATACAATCGCCGTTAGATGAACGTGATTAGGCAAAAAGGGAATAAGGCAAACTGGGAAAGAATGCAATACAAAAAGATGACTTGGGAAAAGGAGAATGCGGACATTACCGAAGTACAGACGCATCTTGGGAGAACCCCCCCAAAAAAAAATCAAAAAGAAATATAAAGACGAAAAAGAGACCAATGGGAGGTAACAGCAGGTAGAAAAAAGGGGGGAGCACCACTTGTGGACAACTTGCTGTGACAGTGCTAACCACAGCAGGTTGTTAGACGAATTATGTTTCTTTAGCTGGGGGGGGGGGGGGGGGGAGGGGGGGGGGGGGGGGGAGGGGGTTGCAGGTTGACCGTGGGAACGAGGGTCTCTTCCCAGCTGTCGCCAGATTGCCCCCTCTTCCCCCCGACCCTCCTCTCTCTGTGGTCTCTGTCTCTCTCTCTCCCTCTCCCCCCTTTCCTGTCTCTGTCTCTCTCTTTCTGTCTCCCCCTCCTAACCCCCTCTCTCTGTCTCTCCCTCTCTCCTCTCTCTCTCTCTCTCTCCCCCCCTCTCTCTCCCCCTCTCTCTCTCCCCCTCTCTCTCCCCCCCTCTCTCTCTCCCCCTCCCTCTCTCTCCCCCCCCTCTCTCCTCTATCTGTTTGTTGACTTATCTAGTTGTTAGCTGTTTGCTTATTTCGTTCTGCTCCAACTCTGTTTATTGATGCCTTGAATCGCTATGCATGCCCAGGATCTGTTGCCTGATTGTTTTTGTCCTAGTCTTGTTTACGACCCAAGGACAGATTGTAATAATAGGCTTGGCCTGAAAATCTCAATCCTTGCGTAATAAAGATTTTTAAGTTCAAGTTCAAGTTCTCTCTCTGTTTTCTTAGCTACCTTTAAAATATTTCTTACTTATTCCCAACCCCTTTGTAGGCCTACTTCTGTGTCCCTGTGACCCCCCCCCCCCCCCCCCCCACCCCCCCCCCAATATTGGTCTTTTGTGTGACTCATGATTTGGGAAGTTTGGGAAGAGTTATTGTTATGTCATTGCTTTCTGCATTGACCTGTAGCCTTTCTTTCTTTTTCTCCTTTTTGGGGTTTTTTGTTTGGGGGTGGGGTGGGGGGGGGGGGGGGGGGGGGGGGGGTTGTCTTGTTTTCGTCTTATTGTTGGCGAGGAATGCTGTTTAACTTTTACTTTTCTAATATTCTCCATCACACACAGTTTTGTTGTCTCGTCTTCTCTTGTGTGTGTATTGTTACACATGTGTGCACTTAACACTCACACACACGCATCCGCGCACATGTATACACATGCGCGCGCGTGGCATACAAGCGCGCGCGCTTGCATGCGCATGCACACATACATACATTATGACACACACACGCGCGCACACACACGCACACGCACGCGCGCGCGCGCACACACACACACACACACACACACACACACACACACACACACACTGTTCGCGCGCGCACACAAACGCACACTAATTCACACATGTGGCAGAGCCAAGTATGTTTTTTTTTAATCAAACATGAAATAAACTTGTTATTGTGGTGTGCGTGTGCGTGCGTGCGTGCGTGTGTCAGCTGTGTGTGAAAGAGAGAGAGAGAGAGAGAGAGAGAGAGAGAGAGAGAGAGTAGAGAGAGAGGAGAGAGAGAGAGAGAGAGAGAGATAGATAAACCCTGAGACAGGTGAAGCCGTGCACAGAGGCAGGCGGGGGGTGGAGATAGGGTCGGGTAGATGAGATAGGGTAAGCCTCCAGTCGGCGGGTGGTCACAGATAGTAGACAGGCTGGGGTGGGGAACACCCCTCAAGTGCTGGGGAAACATTCCGAGAGAGAGAAATGGAGAGAGAGACACCCCTCAATCGGGATAGAGAGAAGAGGATGGAGAGAGAGAGAGAGAGACGCCGAGAGAAGAGAGAGACCCCCCACCGGAGAGACGAGGAGAGAAGAGAGAGAGAGAGAGAGAGAGAGAAACCCCGAGAGAGACTCAGAGCAGAGAGCGCACCTGTTGAGTATGTGTGTGTGTATGTACGCCTCTTGTGTGTTTGTATGAGTGCGTGCGTGTGTGTGTCACTATTGTGTGTGGTGTGCCCATGTGCGTGTGCGTGTGCGTGCGCGCGCCTTCGCCCTCGCGCGCGCGCGCGCGCCCTCTCTCCCTGTGCGTGTGTCGTGGTGTGTGTGTGTGTGTGTGTGTGTGTGTGCGTGTGTGTGTGTGTGTGTGAGTGAGCGAGCGCGCAACAGTTTAGTGTGTATGCGATTGAGTTGGGTCAGTGTGTGTGTGCGCACATGAGAGAGGAAGTACATGTGTGTGAACGTGCAATGATGTATGCGTATACATCTGGCAGTCAAGGTCCAAAACGAATGACTGGCTTGCAATTTATGTTTGAGCGAGAGAGAGAGGGATTGCGCGAGCGCGTGTGTGTGTGTGTGCACGTGTTTGTTTGTGTGTGTCAGGTAGATTAAAACATTCTCGACGTATCTGGGCTGGCCTCTACTCTGGGCCTAGAGGGGGGACTGTTGTTGCCTACAGTTTGCATTGTTCTGCTCACAGCTGTGAGCTACCGTACCCCTGTACTGATTTAATGGCACAGATACACACGCACCTGTTGAACATAAGACACTAGGGTGTAGACAGTAGTGCAAAGTCCAAGATTTATAACAGTCAGTCGACTCGCGCACGCGCGCACACACACACGCACGCACGCACGCGCACACACAGACGCACGCACGTGCGCGCACACGCACACACACACATACAGCGGCACACACTGAGAGAGAGAGAGAGAGAGAGAGAGAGGGACCCCGCTCCCAACGACCCCTTCTGAGAGAGAGGTCTGAGGAGAGCCTCCCCCCGCTCGAGAGTAGAGAGAGAGAACCGAGCGAGAGAGAGGAGAGACTGCCCCCCCCCAGAGAGAGACCGGAGCGCCCTGTGGCAACCACATTATTTTTCTCTACTTGTTCTGTAAAGAAGTCCAACACAATAATCGTGGCCAGTTGTCAGAACGTTGTACAGTGAAGGGGAGGTAATGGAGACGGGGGGAGGAAAGGAACGTCACGCTAAGTGATCATTGAAGAAGAACAAAAGGCTTGCCTTCTTCAAAGTCCTTAGACGAACAGAGAGGGGCATTGAAGGGCAACACCTGTACGGAGCATGCTTTCTCCTATCCAGTTTAGATGTCAAAACCAAATGTACTCCCGTTGTCAACCCATCCCAATTCTGGACTTTCCCTCTCGTCCTAACGTATTTTGAAGGCAAAGGATCGTTCGAATCATCCCTGCTCCCGTCTTGGCATAAGGCTGTGTCAGACCAATTGGCATAAGCTAGAACACCGAGGCTACATCAAAACGTTTCAGTTGTTCTGCATAGTTATGCGGGGGTGTCTTTAGCCATGTCATGCTCCTAGCATAACATCATCAGTCAAATATCGTGGCTGCTGACGTGGCGGGGTAATCAAAAACGGTCACACACGTAATGTTCTTATCCCTAGCTGGTGCGTGAATTTTGTACCATAGTGTTCAAGCGCTTCGGCTGTTGGGATGATCCCTGGAGTCTTTAAGCCAGGGTACAACAACAACAACAACATCCCTGCCTCTTACTCCCCCCCTCCTTCGATCTCCCCTCCGAACAAGCTGGGTAATGTTTTTCATTCTGTGTTATAAAGTGTTGAACGAAAGGGACTAGGTAGCTCAAAGTGTGCATGCGGATATGTAGTTAGGATATCTAGAGCTACGCTTTTTAAAAATGGTCATTGGGTCACGTGGTTGAGCAGAAGAATGTCTTCCATTTTTGGAGACAAATGAAAATATGCCGCGCGGCTCAAAGCGGTATAGCGTCTTAGCGCTCTCGTTTTTCAGTTATCTGGTTACTTCGTCAAGGACAGGGGTTGAGGGGTTAGGTCTGGGCAACAACATAGGGGTGACATCTGTTGCGTGGGATGTGTCCCCAGCGTGTTTTTTTTTTTTTTTTTTTTTTTGAAAGTGGCGGAGGGAGAGACCTTGGGACGACCACCGAAGGATTGTTGGACCATTCAAAACGCTACCGACACAGACACACACACACACCACACCCCTCATCCCCTGCCACGCCCTTTTCACTTTGTCTCTTGAGTTACCTGACGGTTACATTGTCCGTTGCTAAAGAGGATGCGGAGAGAAATGGAGGGAAAGCTGTTGTAGTTCGCTGTTTTTTTAAGAAAGAAAGATGGGATGGTTTGAAGACTGTTCCACTGAAATGAGATGGCTAGAAGTCGTGGTAATTTATGTGCAGAAAACGAGGGCATCTTCTTCAGCTAGTTGGGAGGAGAGAGGGTTTAAAGTTTAAGTGAGAAAAAAACTCCGAATACGCAGGCTTGAAAGGGGAAGAAGGCCACTAGCGTCAATCAACGAGGGGAATGAAACGAAACAGGCGCTGAAATGTAACCATCACATTTTTTTAAAATTCATCGCTAAACCTTTTATCAATAGTTTGCACCAATATTGAATATCGATATTGTGATAGGCCCCGTAGTCATTATACCCCCCCCCCCTCCCCCCCACACACCCCCAAACCATCCATTCTCCACCAAAAAACTTTAAACAGCCATTATTTCGCCCTATGAGAATTGATGAACACGAGAGAGACCGATTTTGAACAAGTCCACAGAATCCTCGTCTCCAGTTTCCAAAGTGGGACATTCACAAAAAAGCAACAGCAATGGTCCGCTAATCTTTGGGGGGGGGTGGTTGGGGTGGGGGGGTGGGGGGTTCAGGGGGGGGAGGGGGGGGGGGGGGGTGTTAACGCAGGAGGAGAGAGAAAATTGTGTCCGCAAATATCAAACAAGTGCTCTCTCGCTCTCTCTCTCTCTCTCTCTCTCTCTCTCTCTCTCGACTCTCCTCTTCTCTCCTACTCTCTTACTATCTCTTCTCTCTTTTCTCTCTCTCTCTCCCTCTCTCTACTCTGCCCCCCACTCTCTCTCTCTCTCTCTCTCTCTCTCCCCACCTCTCTCTCTTCTCTCCTCTCTCTCATACACAGCTCGTTCCCCAAGGCTGAGGTGGGGGTCCGTGCTGTCTCTAATCCCCTCCCAAACGAGCGAAGCACAGAAGGGACCATGGCCATATGGCCACCACTTCTGTTTTTTTCTGAGGCCAAAGGGTTCACAATGGTGGGAACCAGGAGGGCTACCACTCTTTCGATGAGGAGATAGCTGAGCACTCTGTAGCGAGCCTGCTTGGCCATCGTGTCCGACAATAACATCCGCACTTTGAAGTCGTTATACTTGTTGCTACCCGGGAGTCGCAGTTCCCACGGTTTTGGAGAATAAGAAAAAAGGAACGTGGGCCTGACGACTTAAAAAAGGTTTTGGGGTGGGGCTTTTTGGGAAGTGAGCAAATGGTGTGGGGTTTAGGAGGAGGAGTTTTTGTTGCTGGTTGAGGCGTCCTCGTTTCTGTTTCTGGTCCATACCCGCCCTCTCCTTCCCCTTCCTTTGTGAAGTTCATCTCTTGCCCCCTTGCCCCCTCTCTAATCTCTCCTTCTCCCTCATTGCGTCCCAAATCTGATCCTGGTTTCTCAGTAAGGGGGTGGAAAGGTGAGGGTGAGGATTACTGGAGATGATACAGTGTAGGTTCGAAGCAAAGAAAAGAGTTTCTGGGAATCGATGGCTATGAAATCGCGTTGTTTTACTAGTTGCTTCTTCCTGTGCATAAGGTCAGATAAGCAGTGATTTTAAACGCTCTCTCTCTCTCTCGTAGCTCTCTCCTGTGCATCAGATCTCTCTCTCTCTATCTCTCTCTCTCTCTCTCTCTCTCTCTCTCTCTCTCTCTCTCTCTCTATCTCTCTCTCTCTCTCTCTCTCTCTCCTCTCTCTCTCTCTCTCTCTCTCACTCTCCCCCCCCCCCCCCCCCAGGTCATTCCTCGCCTTTAGCTAGTCTATACGGCTGTTAACGAAATGACTGTAGACATGAAATGACTGTAGAATGATCTGTGGACATGTGCATCTAATGAACAGCAATACTTGGGAAACTGCCTACAACATTTGTGTTTCTACAAAATGAGTCTAATAGTTATTTAGTCACAGGAAATCAATTTGGAAACTGAATTGCGTTCTATTAACCCTCCCGCCCTCCCTCCCCCACTGTATATTAGCCCTCCCTCCCCCACTGTATATTAACCCTCTTAAACCCAGAAGTACGTTTCATCACTCAGCACTTTGATGTCCTATCCACAGCCTACTTTCACCGGCCCCCAACAGAGACACCAAGGTCTTCAGGTAGCAGTCAGAT
>CM065701.1:48962007-48974507 GCA_017654935.2 Phymorhynchus buccinoides
GAAGTTTGTATAAAAGTTCAGCTGTATCTCGTGAACTACTGAACAGAATCGCTTCAAATTGTGGGCTATGTATTTTATGCGTTCTGTAAGGGTGGAAAGTGGTGTGTTTATTGGGGGGGGGGGGGGAGGACATAACTCTGGCCGGGTTTGCATTGTCACAATGCGTTGCTGCCGCTCGACGATGCCCTTGTTCTCTTTACAATTCCCTTGCTATTCCTCTCTTCTTCTTCAAGCGATTTTTCGTCCTTTTCGTCTTTTTCTTCTTCTTCTCTTCCTTCTTTCTTCTCCTCTTCGACTCTTCTTCTCCGGGACTTAATTAATTTTCTTCGTCTTTTTTCGTTTTTTCTTTTTCTTCGTTTTTCTTCTTCGTTTCTTCTTCTTCTTCTTCTTCTTCTTCTTCATTCTTCTTCTTCTTCTTTCTTCTTCTTCTTCTTCTTCTTCTTCTTCTTCTGCATTCTTCTTCTTCTCATCTTCTTCTTCTTCTTCTTCTTCTTCATTCTTCTTCTTCTTCTTCTTTTCTTCCCATTGCAAAAGTTCAATCAATCATTCAATCTTTTTCTTCTTCTCTGTATTTCTTCACCATTAGCATTGTTCTTATGCTTTCCCCATCAACTTTTGTTCTTATTCTCATCTTGTTCTTCATTTTCTGTTTGTTCTTCACACTTTAAGTTTTCATTTTCTTTTCAGTCTCGTTAGTGTCATGCTTCTTTATTTTCCCTTTTCTTTTCTTCTTCTTCATTATTTTTTCTTCTTCTTTTCTTCTTCTTCTTCTTCTTCTTCTTCTTCTTCTTCTTCTTCTTCTTCTTCTTTCTTCCTCCTCATCTTCTTCCTCCTCTTCCTCCTCCTCCTCCTTCTTCTTCTTGAACTCAACTGGCAACAGCTGACGAGGGTGATATGCGTTTGAAGGAAAAGATGAAAAGACGGTGGACGGAACGTGTTGGGACAAGTTGGGACATGGTTGGAACGTTTTGTTCTCTCCCTCTCTCTCTCTCTCTCCCTCTCCCTCTCCCTCCCTCTCTCTCTCTCTCTCTCTCTCTCTCTCTCTCTCTCTCTCTCTCTCTCTACTCCCTCCCTCCCTCCCTCCCCTCCCTCCCTCCCTCCTGTGTTGAAGCGTTCACCTGTTGTGCTATTCACTCACGGTGGGTGTGGGAGTGTAACAGCTTTACCCATTATTGCCATTCCCCTTCCCCACCCGGCCTTTTGTCACCAGCCACTGATTGGAGCCAACCACCCACACCCCCTCCCCACCCAGGCCTACAGGTGTGGCTATATTTTGTACAATGAAGAGAGAGAGACAGAGGCAGACATAGAAATTGACAGTTTTTAGAGTGACAGAGATTATTAGAACGTATAACACGAGAGAGAGAGAGAGAGAGAGAGAGAGAGAGAGAGAGAGAGAGAGAGAGAGAGAGAGAGAGAGAGAGAGAGAGATTTCTGTATTCAGCTAGGATTTCTCATCTTCTTTTTATTTATTGTATTCCTACTTGTTTTTGTTTGGATTTCCCCCGTTACAGGGTGGCCTCCTAATGTCTTTGTCATCTGGCTGTTTTAAAACGTGTTTTCTGATCCGTTCGTCTCTTGTTGCAGGGTGCGAGGCACAGTCCATGGCTCAGGAAACGGTGCGCTCTTTCGTCACCCAGATGATGCCCCCCTTACGCCCCTCCCCCTCTCCACAGGACTCCCCACCCCTGCCTCCCTCCCCCCTACCAGCATTCGTCCCACCCCAACCCATCATCCCACCGAGGACTAGCTCCTCCCCACCCGTCTAGAAACGGGGTGCCAACCTCCCATCAACATGGATTCATCAATTCGTCTTTCCCCTCCCAGGTACGGTTTTTTCTGGCTCTTAAAATATAATTATGCAAGGGCTTGTGCTCATTGCACACGGAAACCCCTGTCCGCAAGTAAGTCAAAGAAAGTAAGACATCAGCGGAATAAGCCCACCAGGAAATCCCATCCGCTTATTTCTTACTTTATTTTATTTGTGGATTGTGGGTAGGTTTCCGTATGTAAGTTTTGGTTAATGTGCACATGGCCTAACCAATATATGACGTCAGCAAGTGGCGCTGGCTGTTAGTGCTGCAGCTCTAGGGTTAGTTTGTCTTGGGGAACCAACCCCTCCTCACTGCCAACTGTTCTCAATGTTCAAGTCTTACTTGCCCGGAAAAGGGACGTCTTCTGGGACAAAGACTCCGAAGTATCAGTTGCCTCTGTTGGTCAAAGATGGATCAGATTGAGAGCTTACAGAAGCGCAGAAAAGGATTGTTATTCTTCTGCGTTCCCAGGCTATATGGCCATAATGGATGGGGTTATGTGCCCAGTTTTCAGTTTTCACTGATCTCCCCGCGCGCTGCATTCAGCCGACATTTTAGAAAAGGATCAATATGCACCAGACGATCTTATATTAAACCTTGGTAACAATCTTTTTCATAATAATCCATATTACAGCATTTCTACAGGCTAGAGTCATGACCTGGGTGCGGCCCGGCCCCGTTAGAATGTAAGGAGTTTAGGGCTGAAACATTTGACAAAGGAGGGCTTCTTCACTGAAGACCCTCTGTTGTCCGGCTCTCCGTGTAGTTTCTTTTCGCTAATACCCACGCTTTTATGACTGGGACGAGAGAGAGAGAGAGCTATGGAGAGAGAGAGAGTTATGATCATCTCGATTGCTCTAAAAATTCTCATGTTGACCTGGTGTGTTCTGTTCCCTGTCCCAACAGGCTGCAGTCAGTGGTCAGCAGGGTGGGGTGCCCTGTCCAGTGCCGGCCTTCCTGTCAGTGTCAGGCTCCTTCGAGAAGCAGAGGAAGAGGGCCACCTTCCTGCTCCGGAGGCAACGCAGGAGGGACTGCTAGAGGGGCTTAGCCGGGTGCTACGTTGGACACAGACCTTGACCTTGAGAAAGGTAATGAGGGAGACGCTTCAGGAACATGTTATTGACATCGTTGGCCCGTGTTAGCCTTCAGGTCAAGAAGATACAACATTTAACTTTGACACGCAGAGCCAAAACTGGAAGGGGGGGAAAAGGTGAACAGCAAACTAATTCATAAAGTTGAAAATTGTTGCTAAGGAAATTAAGAAAAGGAGAGAGAGAGAGAGAGAGGAGAGAGAGAGAGAGAGAGAGAGCGAGCGCAAAATGAGGATAGAATTGAGGATCTGACGACATGCCATTACACTCCTTTTAGTACTCCGTTTGGCGTGTCCCTAATGTCCGCCTGCTGTCCCTGCTACTTCAGAGAACAATACTTCCAGAGATACTCTAAGGACATGTAAAGAACAACAATGTACAGACAGAGAAAGACACTGCGATAATTAGGAGAAGCTATGATTAAAACAGTTACTGAGATTTGTCAACACCCCCGGATGATTATTGTTTGTTAACATGAGGCTTTATACTACTGTTTTACGACGACACCAAAGGGCAGTAATGTTAGGACTGACTTGACCATGCCACCTAGCGACGAGTCAGGGGCAGAGGACGATAATCTTATGTAGGTGGCGCACGCATCCCAGTGCACGATACAGGGGCAGGGAATTTTCAGTATAAAGCCTCATTCATGTTACATTTGTCAATTTAAAATTATCAACAATTAAGATAAAGAAAATGTTGTTGTACCTTGGCTAAAAGACTCCAGGTATCATCCCAACAGCCGAAGCACTTGTAACACTAATATGGTACAAATTCAACAGCTAGGGTTGAGAGCATTACGTGTGTGACCGTTTTTTACCTTACCAAGCCACGCTCCGACTTCAGAGGAATAAAGTAAATACGTTTAAGACCCACCCAAGACTAACATGTTTGTTTTATCGTGTGTGTGTGGGGTGTAATCAAGACTTGAGTCTTATCTGCTTTGCTCGCTTACCATACATCAAATCTGTTACCGATATCACATTTTATAATACTGTATTCTCTTCTTTTTGTGTCTAACAGATAACGACGAAGAAGTACACCTTACATCGAACCAGAGAGTGGACGACTCGAGTACATACAGAAAGCATGCCTGTGATAATGACGCTGGACTGGCCTATAATGTGGGACTCCCAAGAAGCACCAACATTCTGGAATTCTCTGCCCCTACCCCAATCCGCTCTTCTTCCCCATTCTCTCCCCCACCCCCCTCTTTCTCTCTCCAACCCCCTTCCCTCCCCTTTGCTTCACAACGATGAATGTGACTTCACTGCACGACAGAGCTTACTCCGTCTCTCACAAGTTTCTATGCATGGAGCCAGACACGCCTGCAATGACGTCACTTCACCAGGCTCCGGTTTCCATGACGTCATTGGACCTACAGACGTCATCGCGCGGTCGTGGAACGTCACTTAGTCCACTGGTAGATGACTGTTGCCTTCGTTGGGTTCCACGGCACAAAAGACTGAGAGGGAAGGACTAATGATTGTGAACTTTAACGTTTGACGTCACTTCATTTCTTTGAGCCATAACAGAATGTTATTATGTTGTTGTTCATTTTCATTTTAGTTTGTTTGACCTTTTTTCCCGTTTAAGATATTTGAGGTGGTTTTTTTATTTTAAGGGAGTCTTTGGGAAAACGACAATTCGATGACATCGTTTGAATCTTGATGTCATCTTTATGCTTGCCCCGAAGTCGGAGTGTGGCTGCGCACGTGGTGGGGTAATAAAAAACGGTCATACACGTAATGTTCTCATCCCTAGCTGATGCATTTGTACCATAGCGTTCAAGTGCTTCGGCTGTTGGGATCCGATGCTCCCTGGAGTCTTTTAGCCAGGGTGCAACAACAACAATATCTTTATGAAAGGATGGGGGGAGGGGGTCATAATTAATTGATGTATTTTTTTAACTTCAAACCGTAACATATTCACATGTACTAGCTGCACAGTTTGTTTGTACAAATATCCACACATCTGACTGGCAGACGTATAAATGCCGTCATTTCATTGAAATATACATTGCAATACTTATTGAACATCCTTCAAATTAGTCACGTGTTATACAGTCTACATTGCAATACTTATTGAACATCCTTCAAATTAGTCACGTGTTATACAGTCTACATTGCAATACTTATTGAACATCCTTCAAATTAGTCACGTATTATACAGTCTACATTGCAATACTTATTGAACATCCTTCAAATTAGTCACGTATTATACAGTCTACATTGCAATACTTATTGAACATCCTTCAAATTAGTTACGTATTATACAGTCTACATTGTGAGCTTGAGATGTTTTTCATACACAGCCCAGTTTACTTTTTGACGTGTTCCCAACCAGTTTTTTAATGTGAAAATTTGGAAATAGGATAAACCCGAAAGGCCTTCTATAGCTCCATCCCCACCCCCCATCTCTCTCTCTCTCTCCACCCCCCTCTCTCTCTCTCTCTCTCTCTCTGTCTGTCTGTCTCTCTCTCTGTCTCTCTGTCTCTTCTCTCTCTCTCTCTCTCTCTCTCTCTCTCTCTCTCTCTCTCTCTCTCTCCCCCTCTCTCCCCCTCCATCCATTACCGATCTGTTAGTTCTCTCACTCGTTAACCAGCTGGACAATGTACAGGTTTGTTCTCAGCTTTGAAGTTGACCAATGGCCAAAGTAAAAGAGGGGAAACAACCCTGACATTTTCAGCCAGAGCGCACAAACTTTATTCCCTCCCCTATGATAATGTTTTCATTCCATGCTATTTTTTTTATGTGCAATGTATATTACCAGAAGCTTTTTTTGGTTTGAAGGTTACTTTAATGTACTTATGTGCAAACATAAAGGTGCGTTTATGTATAGCAGGTTTTTCTCTGGAAGTTTCATTATATTAAAAGCATGTATGTGTGTTTTATGTTGGTGAACTATAACTATTTGGAGCAAAACGTGTGAGTGCGAGGGGAATGTGTGTGTGTGTGTGCGCGCAGGAAAGAGAAAGAGAGAGAGATAGAAAAGTCGAACTCGAATGTTTGTGTATGTGTGCGCCCACATGATGTGTGTGTGTGCGCGTGCGTGCGTGCATGAGAGATAGAGAGAAATTGACCTTGAATATGTCAGTTCGTAAGAGAGGTTTTCAGTCGATTGATAATGATGTTTGTACTTTGTCACAACATTTTTGTACATTTCACACAAATAAAATGTTTATGATTTGATGAACTATTGTGCTTTTGATGGTGGTACTAACGATATGTATGTGAGAGAGCGCACACGTGTGTGTGCGTGTGTGTGTGCGTGTGCGTGCGTATGTGTGTAGTAAGAAACGGAATCGGAATATTTAAGTCTTGTGAATGAACGCAATTTGTGTCAACGTGTTGGAATTTGGATATATCACGTTATTCTACAAACCCCTTCTGTGTTTCTGATCATCTATTCGTATCCGTGATGAAACTCTCTCTCTCTCTCTCTCTCTCTCTCTCTCTCTCTCTCTCTCTCTCTCTCTCTCTCTCTCTCTCTCTCTCCTCTCTCTCTCTCTCTCTCTCTCTCTCTCTCTCTCTCTCTCTCTCTCTCTCTCTCTCTCTCTCTCTCTCTCTCTCTCTTTCTCTCTCTACGAAGTAGAGGAGCAAATCATTACACACACACCTTCACAAACACGTATACGCTGCACACACACACTACAATTATTTAGGGTGAGGGGTAGGGAACGGGGGGGAAGGGGGGGGGGGGCAATACTGGGTTATGCCTCTCATATCGGGATAAATCCGAATTGAAATACACTGGAGCCAAAATGTTAAACAACCTTTTGCAAAAAAGGCAAAATATTAATCTGGGTGATTGGCACAGCTTTCGTAAATCAATACAATGTTAGCCTGTCTACTTACTGACCTGCGCTGCATGCATAGTTTCGCTTTATTTACATGCAAATTACGTTGTGGGTAACGCCTACACCAATGTTAGGGTACCCTTTGTAAAAAGTGAAGTTTGATGCACATGTTCAAGGCTGCTCCCTCATCACATCAGACATCACAACCAGGATAAGGTGATATGTACGGAGGTGGCCGAGAGTGGGTTGTGTGCAGACAAGGCAGTTATGGTCAGCTCGTTCTGGAACAAGGCGATAATTAAGTCAGGCAATGACACTGTGTGAGACAGGCTCTTCCAAGTGCTCAACATACACTGCAACTACAGAGCTGGCATTGAATAACGTTATTATTGTCTGTAAAGAGAAGCCAGCACGATCTACAGGTCTCAAGGTGACTGAACATTTAAGGGACATGTAGAATAACCACTCCAAACAAGGTGGTGTAGCTTACAAATGCTGCACAAGAAGGTTGGAACAATTTGGAGCAATAAAAGCCTATTTACTGCATGTAAAATGGCGCCTAAAGACGATTTAGGTATTTGGAAGTTACGTTCGTTAGGCCTACTGACAGTGACATAACGTAACATAAGTGACACAATCTGTGTAAAACTGAAAGAGAAGAGATTGTTTTATTTATTCTCAGTGACACAATCGGCAACACGTGTCTATTTTGTTCTCTGTAGGCTTCCAAAGTCAAACTTTTTCAGAAGAAGTGAAATGGTGAAAATCAGTCACCATCTTTGCAGAACGAAATTAGTTACGTTGATTTGACATTTTGGGTACGTTTTGTATTCAGCACATAACAGAGACTCGTCTTAGTGTAACTGAAAAAGAATGAAATGGTTCTTTGTGTTCACTTTGGTTTTAGGAGTAAGTTTTAGGAGTGAACCCTAACCTTTTGGCACGTGTTTATTACTCAGGTCCGAGGATCAGTGGTGAAGTCGATGCAAGCGAGACAACTCGCTTAAATGTCCACCAGATCACGTGTCAAAATCACGAGTTTTACGTGTTGTCCCTCTTATAACTGGAAGGAAATCTTGGTTTGACCAAGTCTGACTCCCATATAAATGGCCCCAACTTCAAACCGACACATCAGTTTAAAGAGCAGCCTCAATTTGAATATGGACACATCAGTTTAAAGAGCAGCCTCAATTTGAATATGGACACATCAGTTTAAAGAGCAGCCTCAATTTGAATATGGGGAAATATGTTTGTGGGTCACAGCAACCCAGAAAAAACCAAGGGACTTAACCGTGGTGCGTCACTGGGTCTTTAACTGAACACAACTATGCAGAAATAAGCTCGGTTACTTCCCTTGCATTTGACTAAGCAAAACATCGGTCATTTCCTTGACATTACTTCCGAAATCGTTTTAGCCTGTAGGAAGGGCCAATAGTAAATGAGAGCTGTACCGCATACGATTTGCTACAGTGTTGGAATATCACGGTACAGCTTAGTCCTTCGTATTTGCTATTTGGTACTTTAATAAAATAAAAAATATATCAAAAGGGCCAATAGTAAATGAAAGCTGTACTCTATAATACTCTATATGATTTTCTACAGTATTGGAATATCACGGTACAGCTTAGTCCTTCGTGGAAGACTATGACCTTCTAACTACAGACAGCATTTGCACTGTCTGGCTCTAGTGCTGCAGCCATAGGGATATGAGTTCACCTTTGGGGATATTCCCCTACGCCAACTCTCGTCCTCAAATCCCTTTGGCCGAGAGAGTGGGGATGTACCCTGGGCAAGGCATCTCCACCATAAACACATTCTAGCCCTGCCCGCCAGAATAGCATCTGCACCCACTGCTATCTGGCAGTCATGGTCGGAAACGACTGACTGGAATACGCTTCCCAAAGACATAGAAGAACAGAGCTGACAGTAGAGCAAATTAATGTAGAAACAGAGATAGACAGATAGATGTAGGCAGACAGACAGAGACAGAGAGATAGAGAGAGAAAGAGAGACAGAGAGAAAGAGAGAGAGAGAGAGAGAGAGAGAGAGAGAGAGAGAGAGAGAGAGAGAGAGAGAGAGAGAGAGAAAGAGAGACAGACAGAGAGAGAGAGAGAGAGATAGAGAGAGAGAAAGAGAGAGAGAGAGAGAGAGAGAGAGAGAGAGAGAGAGAGAGAGAGAGAGAGAGAGAGAGAGAGAGAGAGAGAGAGAGAACGCTGAACGCTGAACATTTTATTGTCATTACCTCAACAGGTCTGATGACAAGGGGGGTAATAGACATTCACTTTTCACTTAAAGAGATCTGAACAATTTTCTCAAATTATATTAAACACCTTAGCATACAACACATTCAATAATCCAAAGGAAAAATACTATCATAGAAACTTTTATGAATAACACAAAAGCAGTCCTGTGATCGAGAAAAGCAAATGTAAAAAAAAAGTCATGTTTACGTCTGGTGCATGGTAAACTCTCTCTCTCTCTCTCTCTCTCTCTCTCTCTCTCTCTCTCTCTCTCTCTCTCTCTCTCTCTCTCTCTCTCTCTCTCTCTCTCTCTCTCTCTCTCTCTCTCTCTCTCTCTCTCTCTCTCTCTCTCTCTCTCTCTCTCTCTCTCTCTCTCTCTCTCTCTCCTCTCTCTCTCTCTCTCTCTCTCTCTCTCTCTCTCTCTCTCTCCTCTCTCTCTCTCTCTCTCTCTCTCTCTCTCACACACACACACACACACTCTCTCCTCTCTTTCTGTCAACTTCTCCCTCCTCTCTTTCTGTCAACTTCTCCCTCTCTCCGCCCTTTTCTGGAATTCATGTTAACAATAAAATACAGAAAATCACAAAAGAAATAAGTAAATTCGACCATCCAACTGGATACAATAATAACATTTTAAACCTATAATTTCTATTCAGTCACGTCACACAAACCTGAATTTTATATAAATCCCACTTAACTTAACTGTTAATTGTCAGTAATGCGCCTCTGCCTTACTTTTAAAGCTTCAGCGATACATTTTGCTGCTGACTTTATAACATGTTCATTATCAGATGAAAGTATAGCAACAATGTCATGCCTTTTAGCGGCATCAAACTGACAGAAAACACATCTTTTACGTACTGGTTCATACGCCACACAATGAAACAGGAAATGTTTTTCCTCCTCAACATCTGCATTACACATTGGGCATTTAGGTTCAGTGGCCGTCCCAGGATGAAACCATCGTTTATTGGCATGAAAACCTAGAGTCCTTAAGCGAAATCGTGCATAATTGAGCCGGTGCCATTTATCTGTAATAACATTAAAATATTTTTCACACTGAAATAAACTTTTAAATCAGAAAAAACATCGGTATTTGTCTTTACTTTCCATATCGGAATGCCAATTTTGTTTAAATGAACAAATAAGTCGGTCTTTAAATTCAGAAATAAACTGTTTATCCTGTCCTACTTCCTGAAACAACCACACAAATCCAAAACCGTGTTCTGATAATACCTTTTTTACTTGAAATGCCCAATTGTGTTTGTTAAGATCAAGTTGCATCACCATCATATCATACGCTTGCCTACACAAACGAGATTGTGGTAGCTTTAAAATGTTAAGCCAATAACGTATGCACTTTACATAGGATCTGACATACAAGGGATATCTGCCAGTTTCACCATATCAAACAGCATTAGATGAGTGCAATGTACTAAAGCCATTGCTGTTCTATCAACTTTTCTTCATTGTCGGCCCATTGTGTCAACCTAGGTGAAGACGGGGTAAAAAGCGCATGGGCGGGTAAGAAGCCCACCCCAATTATCTCATGAAACGAAGCAAATTTCAGTCTCATTTTGCCCATGAGACGAGCGTTAATGTCTAGCATTCGTCTCATGGGCAAATTTGACTGAAATTTTCTTTATTTCACGAGATAATTGGGGTGGGCGTCTTACCCGCCCATGCGCTTTTTACCCCGTCTTCCCCTACGGTTTAATATATAACTATATACTTTGCTAAGTATGCTAGTAAGTGCTATGCCACGATAGTTATCAGGATTATGTGCGTCTCCTGTTTTATATAATAATAGATTATGCCCATTCTAATGGGAAGGAATCATCTTGATTGAACATCTGGACAAGAAAATCTATTACAGCCTCATTTGCATGTTTCAGCCTCTCCCCTAAAACCTGGGCCAGCACTCTTCCCTGATATTAAATGTTTAATTCCGACAATGACCCCATCTCTTGTTATAGCATCATTAAATAGTGGCACAACATCGTTATCGTTGTCGTCTTGACTGTCTTCAATTATTAGATCATTTTCTGCATCGTTGAAAACACTAAAGAAATGTGCATACCATTGCTGCAGTGATATATCATTATAGACATAACTTTTTCTGTTCACTGATCTTATCACAGACCAAAACAAAATGTCTTTGAATCACTGATTGAATCTGTTAACTTCTCAATTCTTATCTTTTCAAACTCTAGCTGCTTTATTGTTCTTAATATGTTGTAATAATGTCTTGATTTGGCATAGTCCTTGTGTCTGTTTCCTTATCCTTTTTTATGTTGCATCTTTGCACACGTTTAATCAATCTTTTAACCTCTCTTCTTTTAGACGGGAAGATAGGCAGAGAGACAGAAGAGCGAGGGATGAACAGATAGACAAACAGAGAGAAAGACAGAAATCAATCTAAGAACAATGTAGCTACAATCAACAACACACACACGCACAAACACACACACACACACACACACACACACACACACACACACACACACACACACACACACACACACACACACACACACACACACACACACACACACACACACACACACACACACACACACACACACACACACACACACACACACACACACACAACACACACACACACACATATACACACACACACATGCGCGCGCGCGCGCGGAAACACTTACTTCAAAACCAGGAAGATAATTAAGAACAATTATAAGCCCTCACTGAAAAACTGTATGTAGAGGTCCCACACGAACACTTCGCAGAAACCCCAAAACTCCCAAATTTGCGTTACGACACCTAGCCACTTCTGAACGGAAAGCACACACACAGACCGCCATTGTTAGCACTTCAACTCAGCTTCACTGAGCGCAGCTTGGTTTTCCCTCGATATTCAGAACAAAAGAAATGTTAGGAAAACTAGGGCGTTTGTGATCAACGTAGAACATTTTTGAAAAACAGTTTGCATAAAGCATTGTGATAGAAATGATAAGAATAATCGAAAAATAGACAGTTTCCAGGACATTTCTACGATGAATGAGCGAGGCAGAAAAATAGAAGAAGTAGAAGAATCGTGTTTTTATTATTTTTGTAACATTTTGTTTCGATAGAAACTGCACACAAAGACAAGAAGCAATGAGTAATGAAAAGTGTAAGACATAGAGAACTAAGTCATCTTGAGGACTCCTTCAAGATTAGCATGGCCGAAAGGAGAAGAGCGTGATGTTTTTGGTTCCAGTCAAAGTTTCAGGAAACGATAAGAATTCTTGAGGAAAATAAAGCGGACAAGTCATCAATGAGGCCAATGTTTCATTCTTCGTGAAGGGCAAATAAACATTGCTTCTGCCGAGCGTGCATTGAACCGAAGGCAAACGTATAAAATGCAGAAACCGTGATGACACAAAATGGCAAGTTTGCAAGCCTTGCACTTTGAATGCGACAAACCAATGTCTTTGATATATTTGTTTTTGTAAAGGCTTTCTTAAAATGAGGTCATGAATTGTGAATTGTGATTTTCATTTCTTAATTTTATCAAATACACTTTATTGATGTTTTAAAAAAAAAG
>CM065701.1:48979507-48992007 GCA_017654935.2 Phymorhynchus buccinoides
TCCTTCAACAGGTGAGGTTACAAGGACAGACACACCTGTGCTCCTTCAACAGGTGAGGTTACAAGGACAGACACACCTGTGCTCCTTCAGCAGGTGAGGTTACAAGGACAGACACACCTGTGCTCCTTCAGCAGGTGAGGTTACAAGGACAGACACACCTGTGCTCCTTCAGCAGGTGAGGTTACAAGGACAGACACACCTGTGCTCCTTCAGCAGGTGAGGTTACACTGACAGACACACCTGTGCTCCTTCAACAGGTGAGGTTACAAGGACAGACACACCTGTGCTCCTTCAACAGGTGAGGTTACACTGACAGACACACCTGTGCTCCTTCAACAGGTGAGGTTACAAGGACAGACACACCTGTGCTCCTTCAACAGGTGAGGTTACAAGGACAGACACACCTGTGCTCCTTCAGCAGGTGAGGTTACAAGGACAGACACACCTGTGCTCCTTCAACAGGTGAGGTTACAAGGACAGACACACCTGTGCTCCTTCAACAGGTGAGGTTACAAGGACAGACACACCTGTGCTCCTTCAACAGGTGAGGTTACAAGGACAGACACACCTGTGCTCCTTCAACAGGTGAGGTTACAAGGACAGACACACCTGTGCTCCTTCAAGAGGTGAGGTTACAAGGACAGACACACCTGTGCTCCTTCAACAGGTGAGGTTACAAGGACAGACACACCTGTGCTCCTTCAAGAGGTGAGGTTACAAGGACAGACACACCTGTGCTCCTTCAACAGGTGAGGTTACAAGGACAGACACACCTGTGCTCCCTCAACAGGTGAGGTTACAAGGACAGACAAAGGGTTTCCATGCTATATTGTGGAAACGTTTGTCTGTCCATCCTTACTGCTTGTAATAAAAATAAATAATAATTAATAATGCTTATATAGCGCATAATCTTGCAAAGCAACTCAATGCGCTTTTCACTCACCATTCGTACAAACATTTCTAACAAACTGGCCCACGCATCCTCACCATACATCTCTATGAAAATGAATACATATTAGAGAATGCATTGCATATAATCATAACACAACACACTAACACCCACCTCCCTTCAACACCACCACCCCAACCATCCCCCCACTCCCCCCCCCCCATCCCCACCCCTGCCCCCCTACTCCCCACCCCCACCCCATACACACACGCGCGCGCACGCGTTAACCTCATACTCAACGTCTTCAATGAGCTGGAAAACAAGAGTGGGGAAAGGATCATAGACTTTGCAGAGAGAAAGCTTTCCTGAAGAAGTGGGTCTTTAGTTGGGACTTGAAGGAAGGAAGAGTGGACTGGTTACGGGTATGGTCAGGGAGAGAATTCCAAACGTTTGGTGCAACAAAACTAAACGCCCTCTCACCCGAAGATTTCAAGGACCGCTTAGGAACTTTAAGAAGTTTCTGGGAAGAAGAACGAAGAGTACGAGAGCTTTGGTAGGTGCAGAGAGAAGAAGAGAGGTACTGAGGAAGAGTTTTGTCAAAGTGACGAAAAGCGAGAGTAGCCATCTTGAACTGCCAGCGGAATTGGACAGGAAGCCAGTGGAGCTCAGCCAAAAGAGGTGTGATGTGATCACGCTTTATTTTGCCAAGCACAAGCCGAGCAGCACTGTTCTGCACTCTCTGTAAGCGCGAAATCTGTTCTGCTGGAAGCCCAGCATACATCGAATTACAGTAGTCCAATCTGGACAACACGAAGGCAGAAATCAGTCTAACAGCAGCATCTCTGGACAGGAAGGGTCTGATGGAGGCGATACGCCTTAGCTCTAAGAAAGATGCACGACAAACACTAGATATTTGCTACTGCATCGACATGGTTTGATCGAGGGAGACACCGAGGTACTTAACAGTCTTCCGAAATGGCAATTCAGATCCAACAATATTGATTGTAGTGTGGTAACCTTTCATAGACCTCGTTTGTAATGGTAGTTTTCTTCTTTGAGTATTTATTTCAACAAGGGGGGGGGGGGGGGGGGAGAGGGGGGAGGGGGGGCATTCAGATTCATGACCTTGTGAAGCCCGGCCCCTTAGAGAGTGTAAGGAATTCAGAGCCGATACGCTTGACTGAGGTGGGTGTCTTCCCTGAAGACCTTCTGCAGTCCAGCTCGCCCAAGAGTTTCTTTGCTATTTACGTATAATTACTATTGTCATAACACGTTGCATTAGGATATCATGGCACAGGTTAGTCTATTGCGGAAGACTATGACTCTCAAATCAGGGGGTATTTGCACTGGCTCTAATACTGCAGCCAATGGGATTGGTTGGCCTTTGGGGTCTTCTCGAATGCCAGCTGTCCTCAAATCCATTTGGTAAAAAAGGGGATGTACCCTGGGCAAGACATTATCTACTATAAACAAACTTTTAACCCAGTCCGCCAGAATAGCATTTGCCCTCTCAGCTACCTGGCAGTCATACTCGGAAAGAACTGACATGCATACATCATTTTTTTTAATAAGAAATATGCGTTTCATCCAACAGGGAGAGGCTGACTTACTCCAAACTGGTGGTCTTGCTGTTCTCCACTCTGCCCATGCTGTTCACCGGCTACTGGAACTTCGCCATCTTCAGGTTCTGGAGGAAGGCAAGGATGAGCTGGTCCCTGAGATACCCCTTGGTCCTGCCTCCACCACAGCCACAGGGCGAGGAGAGGAAGACAAGGGGAGGGAGGTTCGTCAGTACTTTCACCAAAAAGCGAAGGTTGAGGCCAGTGAAAGGCAAAGAGTCGCTTGATATAACGACAAACTGTCAGTCACAAAGTGTTGAAGTTGTTGATCAAGATCACAGAATGAGGGACATTAGCTGTGTCGATGTTGAGAAGCCTGTTGGGCTAAACACTGACGGGAAATCTGGACATTTTGAAAACAAGAACATTGTTCCAGAAATAACAGTGACTGAATGTGAAAACTCTGAGTCCTTGCATTGTCGTTCTGTTGTAGAAAATACAGATCTTGGAATCGCAGAAAAAGGTGAACAATCTTGTATGAATGAGCAAACATCGAGCAGTTATACTCAGAAATGTTCCCCCCCACAAGAAGGTAACAACACGGGCCTAGAAAAACTCACTAAGCTCGCAACAGATCTGCCCAAACTCGCAACACCGACAAATGCCAAAATGGACATTGTCAAAGCGATTTCCGATTCGATTAAAGACAAATCCAAAATGCGGAAACACCAGAATGCTTCTGTAGATTCTGGGAGTAACCCACAAAAGCAGTCAGAAACATTGAGTCAATGTAGATGTGCAGGTGCTGAGAATACAACTGCAGAACAAAGGAACCCGGAGAACAAACCAGCCTCAGCAATGGACGGGTCAGTGACTGAACTCAAACCGCCCGTTTCCAACTCTCCAAGCCTATCCGTCAAACGCTCTCTCTCCAAGCGGCCCAAGCACAACCTGAGCACGGCTATGCATCACCTCCAGCGTCGCAAGAAGCAGCAGAAAGCTCGGGAGGTGGCCTTCGTGCGATCTCTGCTGGTGGTCTTCATCCTGATGCTGGTCTGCTTCACCCCTTACGGCGTCATCGTCTTCGTCAGCTCTTACGTCACCATCCCCCCGGAAGTGGTCATGCTGGGCGTCATGTTTCTGTTTCTGAACAACTCCATCAACTGGGTTGTGTACGGCGTCATGAACCCCGCCTTCAGACACGGCTACGTCAGGTGCGTCAGGCGCGTGTGGAACGCGTGCAGATGCTGCAGTAAAGAGGGCAGCTTAGCGAGCTTCCTGAACGCCTCTCACAGCAGCCTGGTGACCACGTCAGTGCAGAGGATGAACACGGAGAACGACCTGGAGCCTTCCTGTGTGTCCATGGGGGTCTCTGATGGCATGTGAAGGAGCTGCCTGAACGCCTCTCACAGCAGCCTGGTGACCACGTCAGTGCAGATGATGAACACGGAGAACGACCTGGAGCCCTCCTGTATGTCCTGGGGGCCTCTGAGGGCATGCGAAGGAGAAGTTGAGAGCTGTCTTGTACTTAAACCCCGCCTCCATTTCAAATGTTCGTATTTTAAAATTGTCACGGAGATGTAACATTCTGTGCCTTTCTCGGGAAAGCGATGCGGTTAGGATCAACCTAGGATTAGTCTAATGAAACTGAAAGAAAAAGAAGCAGACTTTGAGATTGAGGACCGTAAACATGAGGGGATGACTAAAGTAGATCTTTGTCTGGTGTTGTATCGAGCTGAATTGTGTTGTATTGGATTATAAAATTATTGTTTAAGTAAGGGCATTGTGTACTAGCAAGTTACTCTATTATCTTTTTGATTCTGCCTTTTAATTTTTCTTACTGTCAGCTACTATATTTTCTGCCTTATTAACCCATATATACATCCACCTTTTGTGAGCGGAATGTGACGAGGAGACAGTGACAACTGACAACCAGACACATCCACAGTCTGTCAACAAAGGAGAGGAAGAAGAAGCATGAAGAAATGCCATAGGAGGAACACGAGCCAGACATTGCAATCCTACCAATCCCATGAGGAACTTTGCAAAATGCCAAGCAAACATTCAGGCTGTGTTTACCTTTGCAAGAAAAGGAACGTCAATTTTATTATATCTGTATTAAAGTGTAGACATTTTTGTTACTTTTTTGTACAAAATAAATTGGCTAGTCTAATGCACGCACACACACCCTTCCGTTCCCCCATTCTCCTCCTCCCCCTTAGAATTTGGCTACCTCACACTTTGCGTATTCATAAAACTGAAAGAAGCAGACTTTGAGATTGAGAGTCGTAACCACGGGAAGGGTGTCGAAAGTACAACAATGCCAAAATAAAACTCTCTCTCTGTGAGATCTCAAGATGTGAAGTTGAGCGAAAATGCTTCCCGAACCCGGAAAGTAGTACATATTTGTTACATTTTTTAATAATTTTTCTTTTCATAAAAAAAACCTAAGCATGCATGCATGTGAATGTTGCTCCCCTATTGTTATGCTTTTCCAAAGATAGTTTGTTATTGTTAGCGATTTCATTTTCGTGTTTAGAGTTAATTCTAGAGATTTGTGACACAAAAAATAGTGGTTTAAAAACAAAATACTATTGATTATCCAAGGTTTACATTTTGTCTGCATGTCTCTATCGCTCCACCTGCCTACCAATCTGTTAAGCTGTTGCTTCAAAGCTGTTGATAATGTTGTTTTTATTCTTATCACTTATTGATTTGTTCTCATGTTATTTCAATATTGATTGGGAACGGCAATCGTTTTCTTTCACTTTTCTTAAATGTAATTAGGCCTATATTGCATTTTCTGTTCATTATATTGTATATCCAAGCATGTAGTAATGCTCATTATCAGCTTCATATGAATTAGATATTTATGTCATGAATAGAGCCTACACATTTGTCGTCCTCTTCTTTGCGAGTCTCTTGTGTTCGTACAATCTATATTTCTCTTTCTGTCCCTCTGTCTCTATCTCTGTCTCATTGTCTGTCTGTCAGTCAGTCTCTCTCTCTCTCTCTGTCTCTGTCTCTGTCTCTCTCTCTCTGTGTGTGCGTGTGCGTACGTGTGTGTGTGTGTGTGTGCGTGCGTGCGTGCGTATGTGTGTGTGTGTGTGTGTGTGTGTGTGTGTGTGCGTGCGCGCGTGCGTGCGTGCGTGCGTGTGTGCGTGTGCGCGCGTGTGCGTTCGTGCACGTGTGTGTGTTACAGACAGACAGATTGATGACAGACAAGCATACACATGCACTTAAACACACAGAGAGAGAGAGAGAGAGAGAGAGAGAGAGAGAGAGAGAGAGAGAGAGAGAGAGAGAGAGAGAGAGAGAGAGAGAGAGAGAGAGAGAGAGAGAGAGAGAGAGAGAGAGAGAGAGAGAGAGAGAGAGAGAGAGAGAGAGAGAGAGAGAGAGAGAGAGAGAGAGAGAGACTTGACACTTGAACATTTTATTACGGAAGAATTGAGATTTTAGGCCAGGTCTAAGAGAGCGAGAGAGAGAGAGAGAGAGAGAGAGAGAGAGAGAGAGAGAGAGAGAGAGAGAGAGAGAGAGAGAGAGAGAGAGAGAGAGAGAGAGAGAGAGAGAGAGGGGAGAGAGAGAGAGAGAGAGAGAGAGAGAGAGAGAGAGAGAGAGAGAGAGAGAGAGAGAGAGAGAGAGAGAAGAGAGAAAAGAGAAAGAGAGAGAGAGAAGAAAGAGAAAAGAAAAGAAGAAAAGAAGAAAAGAAGAGAGAGAGAGAGAGAGAGAGAGAGAGAGAGAGAGAGAGAGAGAGAGAGAGAGAGAGAGAGAGAGAGAATGTGTTTTAGTGTGTACGAGTGCACAAGTCTATTGCTAGTGTTGTGAGCTTTACATTAACATAATCTAATCAACATATATCCAAGAACACCCCCCTCTTCTCTACCCCTGCACCCTCTCTGCTCTTCAAAAACCCAGGCCTACTTTCACTTTCTTCTTCTCATTGTTGGCACACGAACCGGAACCGGAAGAGTGAAGCATCACGGAAACCAGCAGGCTACTGTAATAATAGTTATACTGTTACAGTGAGTCACAGCTGCACCTCTCTTCGAAGGTCAAGAGCTGCCAATTAAAAACTTCCCCATTTTCTGAAAATAACCAAACAAACCCGTTGTTTATTTTTATCCAGAAATATCACCACCAAACCACCACCACCCACCTCCCCCCAAAAAAAGAAAGAACAAAAAAAAAAGGGGGGAAACCGCGATTAAAACAACCAACAGAAACTGAACATAATATGCTTCCAAATTATGAGAGTAGTTTCAAGAGGAACACCCCAAACGCAACACTGTTCACTGCAAGGAAACTTTCGTGTTATTAACCCTTTCACCGCCAGCCATATTTCAGCCAAAACAATTCCATTAAATTTACCTGGGTAGAGAACAAAATCCATCTGCAGTATTGGGGATTCTCCTGTGACATATATATAAAATAATGTCTATCCTTACTTCCCAAAGCTAAGACAATAGGGTGTTTGGATAATAGACCCCAAGTTTATGCCTTTTAGTGACATAGGCGTTAAATCACTGTGGTGCTAAAATGCGACTTTGGCGGTGTAAGGGTTAAGCACTTCCTCGGGCTTTCGTGACCAATTGACTGCACTTGCGCCTCAAATATCAGCAATTTATAGGCAGAAACAAAATCATTCCATTATTCACTCCGACCCCAACTCACTCCTGTTTATGTACAAATAGAGGGGCCTATCACACTGACAAACATGAACACTGCTAAGCAACAAATATAATTCAAAAAAGAAAAAATCAAAGGGCCTGCCAACTGAAAAAGGTGAGTACAGTTTAAAGTTCAAGACATCTATTTTGTTTTTATGTTAGTCACTTTCAGTCTATCTGTCCGTGCATCTCTCTCTCTCTCTTCTCTCTCTCTCTCTCTCTCTCTCTCTCTCTCTCTCTCTCTCTCTCTCTCTCTCTCTCTCTCTCTCTCTCTCTCTCTCTCTCTCTCTCTCTCTCTCTCTCTCTCTCTCTCTCTCTCTCTCTCTCTCTCTCTCTCTCTCTCTCTCTCTCTCTCGTCTCTCTCTCTCGCTCTCCTCTCTCTCTCTCTCTCTCCTTATCTCTCTCTCTCTCTCTCTCTCTGTGACGTATGTGTCCTGACGATGACCAGAGGCTGTAAGTACATAACTTTAACTATCAACAAATCCTATCACCATTTACACCATTTAGACAGAGTCCCAAGCATTCAGGCCTTCCTGAAAATGGCTCCGTAATTTGTATCTCCAAAATTTATCTCTGAACTTGCGCACTGACACTTTGTGAGACCGGATTTGTTCAATGGCAGTACACGTAATATCTTCTATTTGGTGGTTTGAACTGTTGAAATGTTTTGCGACTAATGTTTCTAATTATGAGAGTGGGAGATGTAAGTTTAAAATAGCATAAGCAGCAATATTTTACGCCTAACCTACCCCCACCGAAACTTAAAACAAATTGTTATGTCTATGAAAGAGAACAGACTCCTAAAGCGAGCGAAAGACAATCCAAATACACTCTGACTCCATGAAATGATCTGACGTGGTATGATATGATCTTAAATAAATCAGATGAAGTGGGACTTGATACTAATGTCAATAATGTCAGACTAAACGTCTAGCCTACAAACTTCTCTTCCCCCAACATGTGACATTGTTGAATGTTGCACTTGTCTTCTTCTCCTTGTGTTTGCTTATCGTTCCTTCGTTATCCTTTTCCTTCACGTTCCTTGTTCTCTTTGTCCTCCTTGTGTTTGCTTGTCGTTCCTTCGTTATCCTTTTCCTTCACGTTCTTTGTTCTCTTTGTCCTCCTTGTGTTTGCTTGTCGTTCCTTCGTTATCCTTTTCCTTCACGTTCTTTGTTCTCTTTGTCCTCCTTGTGTTTGCTTATCGTTCCTTCGTTATCCTTTTCCTTCACGTTCCTTGTTCTCTTTGTCCTCCTTGTGTTTGCTTATCGTTCCTTCGTTATCCTTTTCCTTCACGTTCATTGTTCTCTTTGTCCTCCTTGTGTTTGCTTATCGTTCCTTCGTTATCCTTTTCCTTCACGTTCCTTGTTCTCTTTGTCCTCATTGTGTTTGCTTATCGTTCCTTCGTTATCCTTTTCCTTCACGTTCTTTGTTCTCTTTGTCCTCCTTGTGTTTGCTTATCGTTCCTTCGTTATCCTTTTCCTTCACGTTCCTTGTTCTCTTTGTCCTCCTTGTGTTTGCTTATCGTTCCTTCGTTATCCTTTTCCTTCACGTTCCTTGTTCTCTTTGTCCTCCTTGTGTTTGCTTATCGTTCCTTCGTTATCCTTTTCCTTCACGTTCCTTGTTCTCTTTGTCCTCCTTGTGTTTGCTTATCGTTCCTTCGTTATCCTTTTCCTTCACGTTCTTTGTTCTCTTTGTCCTCCTTGTGTTTGCTTGTCGTTCCTTCGTTATCCTTTTCCTTCACGTTCCTTGTTCTCTTTGTCCTCCTTGTGTTTGCTTATCGTTCCTTCGTTATCCTTTTCCTTCACGTTCCTTGTTCTCTTTGTCCTCCTTGTGTTTGCTTATCGTTCCTTCGTTATCCTTTTCCTTCACGTTCTTTGTTCTCTTTGTCCTCCTTGTGTTTGCTTATCGTTCCTTCGTTATCCTTTTCCTTCACGTTCTTTGTTCTCTTTGTCCTCCTTGTGTTTGCTTTTCGTTCCTTCGTTATCCTTTTCCTTCACGTTCCTTGTTCTCTTTGTCCTCCTTGTGTTTGCTTATCGTTCCTTCGTTATCCTTTTCCTTCACGTTCCTTGTTCTCTTTGTCCTCCTTGTGTTTGCTTATCGTTCCTTCGTTATCCTTTTCCTTCACGTTCTTTGTTCTCTTTGTCCTCCTTGTGTTTGCTTGTCGTTCCTTCGTTATCCTTTTCCTTCACGTTCCTTGTTCTCTTTGTCCTCCTTGTGTTTGCTTATCGTTCCTTCGTTATCCTTTTCCTTCACGTTCCTTGTTCTCTTTGTCCTCCTTGTGTTTGCTTATCGTTCCTTCGTTATCCTTTTCCTTCACGTTCCTTGTTCTCTTTGTCCTCCTTGTGTTTGCTTGTCGTTCCTTCGTTATCCTTTTCCTTCACGTTCCTTGTTCTCTTTGTCCTCCTTGTGTTTGCTTATCGTTCCTTCGTTATCCTTTTCCTTCACGTTCCTTGTTCTCTTTGTCCTCCTTGTGTTTGCTTGTCGTTCCTTCGTTATCCTTTTCCTTCACGTTCTTTGTTCTCTTTGTCCTCCTTGTGTTTGCTTATCGTTCCTTCGTTATCCTTTTCCTTCACGTTCCTTGTTCTCTTTGTCCTCCTTGTGTTTGCTTGTCGTTCCTTCGTTATCCTTTTCCTTCACGTTCTTTGTTCTCTTTGTCCTCCTTGTGTTTGCTTATCGTTCCTTCGTTATCCTTTTCCTTCACGTTCCTTGTTCTCTTTGTCCTCCTTGTGTTTGCTTATCGTTCCTTCGTTATCCTTTTCCTTCACGTTCTTTGTTCTCTTTGTCCTCCTTGTGTTTGCTTATCGTTCCTTCGTTATCCTTTTCCTTCACGTTCATTGTTCTCTTTGTCCTCCTTGTGTTTGCTTATCGTTCCTTCGTTATCCTTTTCCTTCACGTTCCTTGTTCTCTTTGTCCTCCTTGTGTTTGCTTATCGTTCCTTCGTTATCCTTTTCCTTCACGTTCCTTGTTCTCTTTGTCCTCCTTGTGTTTGCTTGTCGTTCCTTCGTTATCCTTTTCCTTCACGTTCCTTGTTCTCTTTGTCCTCCTTGTGTTTGCTTATCGTTCCTTCGTTATCCTTTTCCTTCACGTTCCTTGTTCTCTTTGTCCTCCTTGTGTTTGCTTGTCGTTCCTTCGTTATCCTTTTCCTTCACGTTCCTTGTTCTCTTTGTCCTCCTTGTGTTTGCTTGTCGTTCCTTCGTTATCCTTTTCCTTCACGTTCCTTGTTCTCTTTGTCCTCCTTGTGTTTGCTTGTCGTTCCTTCGTTATCCTTTTCCTTCACGTTCCTTGTTCTCTTTGTCCTCCTTGTGTTTGCTTGTCGTTCCTTCGTTATCCTTTTCCTTCACGTTCCTTGTTCTCTTTGTCCTCCCCCACCCCCAGCCCCCTTCCTCCTCTCTATAATCATTCCCCAAAACACACGATTGGATGGCACAAACACATAAAGAAACACTTAGCCAACGTAACAGATATTGAAAATAAAACTGTTCATGTACAAGTCTAGAAGAAAAGAATCAACAACAAGACAAACGGACATTTATTGTATTCCAAGTGCAATACGTTATCATTTTAAAGATTGTGGCGGTACCATGGCCAATGAGGTTTAACCGAGGCGTGGTTACCGCTACACCTATCTGCATTGTTAAAAAAACGGGACTTTACTGGTGATGCACTGCCTCCGGGCATTGCCTCCAGTATTGTTCCCACCATCTTTGTATCTATAAATGTCCCATATGTGTCTGTTCCAGACCGAGAGGACGTAAAGCACCATTTTTCCTTCCCTCCTTCCAATACGTTATATTAGTCTGTATGAACAAGAAACACCCGAAGGTGCTGATGGGACCCAGAGATGCACTGGTCCCACCTGTCCTACCAGCACAAGAGCAGATTTGTTTACGTGAAAAGGAAATAACAACACACAGTGAAGTGGGCTTAAACACGAATAACTGTATTTGTGATTTGATGTCGTGTAATATTATCAACCAAAGGCTAACTATGTCAGATTATACCCTTGGTCTTTCTGTCGATAATATTCCATCTCATTAAAACAACTGACCGATAAACGTGATCTTACATCTGATAATCTTGATTTCGTTACTGTCCTGATAAACTTGTCACAGAACGCATCGGGTCAGCCATTCACAGGGCAACGTTCTGGTCAAGGGCAAACGGTGGACTTCAACTGACCCCAGCACACGTTTGGCGTCTAAACTGACCATGCTTACCACAGCACAAGCTGTGTTTCTCTCTCTGTGCCAACACTGAATGTCTTGTTTTCTAATAACGTAATTTAATTTTCATGTTCATTAGTCTAACTCGCTTAAATAATAAATATTCTACAGTTTCTTTTTCTTGTTGGCTGGTTTTGAAGAAATGACGATTTCCTTAGTTGTCGTTGTCTTGTTTTGTTACTCATACTGCAATGTTTACTGAAGCTTTATCAACAATCATTATCTGATGGCAGTATGGAGACGGTTTAGAAGCAATGGGAATGATCAAACAGAAATGAAGATTTCCTTAGTTGTCGTTGTCTTGTTTTGTTACTCATACTGCAATGTTTACTGAAGCTTTATCAACAATCATTATCTGATGGCAGTATGGAGACGGTTTAGAAGCAATGGGAATGATCAAACAGAAATGAAGATTTCCTTAGTTGTCGTTGTCTTGTTTTGTTACTCATACTGCAATGTTTACTGAAGCTTTATCAACAATCATTATCTGATGGCAGTATGGAGACGGTTTAGAAGCAATGGGAATGATCAAACAGAAATGAAGATTTCCTTAGTTGTCGTTGACTTGTTTTGTTACTCATACTGCAATGTTTACTGAAGCTTTATCAACAATCATTATCTGATGGCAGTATGGAGACGGTTTAGAAGCAATGGGAATGATCAAACAGAAATGAAGATTTCCTTAGTTGTCGTTGACTTGTTTTGTTACTCATACTGCAATGTTTACTGAAGCTTTATCAACAATCATTATCTGATGGCAGTATGGAGACGGTTTAGAAGCAATGGGAATGATCAAACAGAAATGAAGATTTCCTTAGTTGTCGTTGACTTGTTTTGTTACTCATACTGCAATGTTTACTGAAACTTTATCAACTATTGGAGACGGTTTACAAGCAATGGGAATGATCAAACAGAAATGAGACAACGACATTTCGTTACTTGAAACATTTTATGGTTACATTTATCACAGAAGTGCAGAAATTGTCCAACAAATATTTATCAAAACACAAACTGAAAAAGTGTGTTATAATGTTTGATGCGTGTTACTTATAAAATACAAGTTCTATGATAAAAATAGCGGGATAGAAAACTTTTGTATTTAAAATGGAGAAACAGCCTTTGCTTAAATCTATCGACGTCCATCAAAGTGTTTCTAATTGTG
>CM065701.1:48994507-48997007 GCA_017654935.2 Phymorhynchus buccinoides
TTTTTTCAATGTTCAAGATATTATGATGACACTATGATGGTCCCAACAAGAAAAGGTTTATAGTTTCTACGCTCCAATGTTTTGAAAAGATTTGTAAAAAAAAGAACATTGATATGTCTTTTCGTTTAGGCACAAGACGAAATAACCGTTTTCCTGGATTGCACACAGAGGTCAGAGCATTATTTCCAGGATATTAATAAAGCCTTATTCATGATTACAATGATCGTGACATTATTTTATAGCATTTATAGTATTCTAGGTTCAGGACGAGAGTTCCGCCTTCCTGGCCCGCACCGAGCTGATAGATGGAGGCCTGAGCATCGTGTCCAACCTGTTCCTGGGATCCTACGGGGACCACCACCTGATAGTGACAATGATGGTGTTGGTATGTGTACAGTATTTATATCGTTCTAGGTTCAGGACGAGAGTTCCGCCTTCCTGGCCCGCACCGAGCTGATAGACGGAGGCCTGAGCATCGTGTCCAACCTGTTCCTGGGTCCTACGGGGACCACCTGATAGTAACAATGATGGTGTTGGTATTTATGCAGTATTTATATCGTTCTAGGTTCAGGACGAGAGTTCCGCCTTCCTGGCCCGCACCGAGCTGATAGATGGAGGCCTGAGCATCGTGTCCAACCTGTTCCTGGGGTCCTACGGGGACCACCTGGGGCGGAGGGCGGCCCTGCTGCTGCCCTTTGTGGGCCACGTGCTGAGGAACGCGGCGGCCCCCGTGGTCATCTACTGGGACCTGGGGCTGCCCGGCATGTACACCGGATACTGCCTCGACGGACTCTTCGGGGGCTTCTGTGGTCAGTTATCATGTTGTTGTCCAACCCTGGCTTAAAGACTCCAGGGATCATCCCAACAGCCGATGCACTTGAACACTCATGTACAAATGCACCAGCTAGGGATGAAAACCTTACGTGTGTGACCGTTTTTTTATTACTCTGCCACGTGGGCAGCCACACTACGACTTTGGACTGATGATGTTATTCAAGGAGCTTGCCATGGCTGAAGACAATCCCCTATGCAGAACATAACAACATGTTAATGTAGCCTTGGTGTTCTAGCTTATGTCAATTGGTCTGACACAGCCTTATGCCAAGGCGAGTCAGTTATGATGAGAAGATGACTGTTTCAGACACATGTTTTTTCCCGACTCCACGAGAAAACTCCTTTCTCTTCTCTTGCACGCAAGAGCTTATTTTTTATATAGACGCCTATAGTTATATGGATTGGATTATGATGTTGCTAGCTTTCGCAGCTTTTCATCTTCAGGTTGATCTTGCGTTCATAACTGGGGAAAAAACCCTTCGCCATTCACCCACTTTCAATCGAAGAAAAATTACAAGAACAATCTTGAAGAAAAAGAGAACAATACGTAGACTTAAACGTGGGGACAGTCCTGACATGGCCTTAGTTGTGGACGGGGCCATACCCATGACGTGATGTATTTGAAGAACAAGAGAACAATACGTAGACTTAAACGTGGGGACAGTCCTGACATGGCCTTAGTTGTCGACGGGGCCATACCCATGACGTGATGTATTTGAAGAAAAAGGAAGTCCTTGTTCATGAACGACGATTTAGACTGAATAGTAGATATGCTAAAGACTAAATATAGGCTACCCTTAATTTTATCACATATCATATCATATCATGGCATTTAGGCTTAGAAATAGCCTTTAGATTCATATGTGAGGTCTCTTTTATTTTGCTTAGGGTGCGCAACGGTACTTTTGGGGCCTAACTTTCTATTCTAAAATTGGTTTGGAATCAATAATCGTTCCAATGTTTGCCTAATTGATTGTTAAAACTGTAACGTGTTCCTGTAGTAGCAAGAGAGGGTGGTAAGGAGTTCCACAGATTGATAACTCTGTTAGTAAAAAAAAGTGTGCACATTGGTTGGACTTACGAAGGGTTTCTTCAATTCCATGTCATGTCCTCTAGTTATTGACTTGCTCAATGTGAACAGGCTTGTTGTTGTTAGTGGATCATAATAACCATGCAGCACTTTGTATGTCTCAATCATGTCTCCTCTTACCCTTCACTTTGTGTGTCTCAGTCATGTCTCCTCTTACCCTTCACTTTGTAGGTCTCAATCATGTCTCCTCTTACCCTTCACTTTGTATGTCTCAGTCATGTCTCCTCTTACCCTTCACTTTGTGTGTCTCAATCATGTCTCCTCTTACCCTTCACTTTGTATGTCTCAGTCATGTCTCCTCTTACCCTTCACTTTGTGTGTCTCAATCATGTCTCCTCTTACCCTTCACTTTGTGTGTCTCAGTCATGTCTCCTCTTACCCTTCACTTTGTGTGTCTCAATCATGTCTCCTCTTACCCTTCACTTTGTAGGTCTCAGTCATGTCTCCTCTTACCCTTCACTTTGTGTGTCTCAATCATGTCTCCTCTTACCCTTCACTTTGTATGTCTCAGTCATGTCTCCTCTTACCCTTCACTTTGTGTGTCTCAATCATGTCTCCTCTTACCCTTCACTTTGT
>CM065701.1:48999507-49004507 GCA_017654935.2 Phymorhynchus buccinoides
CATTTTTCTGGTTCTGTTTGGGCGAAGAGATTTGCGCAGACCCACTGGCGTGCCCACGGCAAACAATCAACAACAACAAAGATAATAACATGATCCTTTATGAATAATGGGAGGATGGATGAATGATCAGACACCAGCATGCAACTACTGTTAGCTTGCGCGCGCGCGCACGTGTGTGTCATTAAAGCTCCGCTCTCTTTATCTTCTCTCTCTTGACATTAGGTCTGTTTCTGCTATATTACATTTATGTTATCCGTGTGTGTTCGCTTTGTATTGCGTTTTTGTTTGAATGCGCTTTGAATGCTAACGTGTGTGTGCGCTTTGATTTGATTTCTATCAAGATTCAGCGCCGTATAAATACTGTATGTTGTTGTTGTTGTTGTTGTTTTCAAGCCGTTACCGTGGCGGTACCATAGCCGATGAGGTTTAACCGAGGCGTGGTTACCGCTACACATATATCTATATTGTTAAAAACTCGGGACTTTACTGGTGTTGCACTGCCTCCGGGCATTGCCTCCAGTATTGTTCCCACCATCTTTGTATTTACAAATGTCCCATATGTGTCTGATTCAGACCAAGAGGACGTAAAACTCCATTTTCGTCATGTTGTTGTTGTTGTTGTTTGTTGTTGTTTGTTGTTGTGTTGTTTGTTGTGTGTGTGTGTGTGTGTGTGTGTGTGTGTGTGTGTGTGTGTGTGTGTGTGTGTGTGTGTGTGTGTGTGTGTGTGTGTGTGTGTGTGTGTGTGTTGTGTGTGTATGTGTGTGTGTGTGTGTGTGTGTGTGTGTGTGTGTGTGTGTGTATCCCACAGGCCATTTTACAGGGTCTGTACAGCTACACAGCGGACATCACTGAGGCGGGAGGTGAACGCACTGTGGGCACCACACTGATCGGGGGATCGTTTACCCTGGGAGAGGCTTTACTCTATGTGCTGGCTGGACTGTTCATCCAGGAAACAAGTGAGTGAGATAGGGAGATAGAGACAGAGAGAGAGAGAGAGAGAGAGAGAGAGAGAGAGAGAGAGAGAGAGAGAGAGAGAGAGAGAGAGAGAGAGAGAGAGAGAGAGAGAGAGAGAGAGACTGAAGACTGAAGACTGAAAAACTTGATTACATAAGGATTAAGACTAAGAGAGAGAGAGAGAGAGAGAGAGAGAGAGAGAGAGAGAGAGAGAGAGAGAGAGAGAGAGAGAGAGAGAGAGAGAGGGAGGGAGAGAGAGAGAGAGAGGGGGGGCAGACAAACAGACAGACAAAGACAGAAAGAAAAGAGGGAAGGAGGGATTGACAGAGACAGGAATGATCAATGTTTGTAAACAGAAATGTAAAATCTTTGACATTAAAATTAACCATTGAATGACTGTGGCTGACAATAATAGAAAGGGTTGCATTCTTTTCTAAGTGCTTCAGTCTGGATGAGATTGTATAAGATGGGGAGGAGGAGGGGGAGGAGGAGGAGGAGGAGAAGGATACACATTAATTTTCCAGGACACACCTTTACTACTGTAATATGTCATCCTGCAACAGGACGGTCCAGCAAGGCAACAAACATTATTTTCTCTACGAGTTTTACAGTTTACTTTATCAACACGACACTCAAAGGTTAAAACAAAATTTCCTCTTTTTTTCAGACTTTTTCTACCCTGCTCTGGCGGCCACCATTTTGGAACTCTTCTGTGTGTTCTTCGTCCTGCTACTTCCGGAGACTGTACCACGTGAGCGGAAGCGGATGATCTCCCCTGTGAAGGCGGTGCGTCACGTGGTGGGCACGTTTCTCCCGCGCGGAGAGCGCTACAAGCGAACGTTACTGCTGCTTGGTATACTGGCCTTCTTCATCAACACACTGGCCGCAATGGGGGGATCTTCAGTAAGTATGTGTTGTATGTACAGTATATATTGTATGAGTAATGTGAATATGGTTACTAAGACATAATTATGGTGAACGTTCATTTTCTTTCAGAGCCCCTTCTATCTGGAAATCCCTACCCTATGAACTTCGTTCTGCTAAATCTTTCCAATCTTTCAAAACAGCTCTAAAAACTCACCTCTTCCAGCAATACTTCTGATTTCTTTCCTTGTCCTGTTTTTCCTTGCCTGTGTCAAAGTCAAAGTCAAAGTCAAAGTCATTTTATTTTCAGATGGAACATTGAATAAGCAATAATGGTTTGCTTTTTTTACATCAAGCCATCTATAACACAACAGTTAAAGAAGGAAATAAACATGAGAGACACCCCCCCACCACCGCCACCCACACACACACACAGACACAAACCAAACCAAAACAAACAACAACAAAGACATTAATAAGTTCATGCACGCACACCCCGAGTACTCGTATACACTCTCTCTCTCTCTCTCTCTCTCTCTCTCTCTCAAGACTCTCTCTCTCTCCTCTCTCTCTCTCTCTCTCTCTCTCTCTCCTCTCTCTCTCCTCTCTCTCTATCTCTCTCTCTCTCTCTCTCCCCTCTCTTCTCTCTCTCTCTCTCTCTCTCTCTCTCCTCTCTCTCTCTCTCTCTCTCTCTCTCTCTCTCTCTCTCTCTCTCTTCTCTCTCTCTCTCTCTCTCTCTCTCTCTCTCTCTCTCTCTCTCATAAACAAACATCTCTCGTATACGCTCAAAACATACATATATACATATATACAAATACATATATATATATATATATAAACAAGATAAGATACACAGGCACATTAATACTTCGAGTAATTTTCAGTGTGATAGAGGATCAAGATGATGATTCAGATCAATAAACCACATCATATGAAACATGATATAAATAAAATTGACAAGAATGTGATCAAGAAAGCAACAGATCAAATAATTAGGTTGCCTTGTTTGTCACACAGTATAAATTTGATTAGAAGACGTGATCAAACTTAATATTATATTAATCATTAAATGGGTCTTCTTAAAAAACATCATCATGGAGCATTAACAGGCAACCGTTACCGGACGTAGACCTTGCATCAATGGTAGACATGAAGCCAGAAATACACTTAGAATGAATTTGATGTGTTGTAAACGTCAACCTTTAATCTATGCTTACAAAACGTTCATATTCATGAGGTGAGTTTTTAATTTTTTCTTAAATAGATTCCTGTTTTTTATGCATTTCAATTTTTTGGGTAACTGGTTCCATAAGTTTCCACCTGAATAAAGAAAACTTTGATTTGAATATATTGTTTTTTGGTCGAGGGGAATGATAGTGAATGGCTATGTCTATGTTGGTTGGTTTCAAAAGTGCTCGTTATCTTTTTCGGAGCATTTCCGTTCACAACGTTATGCATAAATAATGCTTTATTGAAGAAAAGTCTGTTGTGAAGTGTTAATATGTTTAGATTTTTTGTAGTCATCACTTGTTAAGGAACTTGATTTTAACAAAATCAATTTAACAGCTTTTTTATACATACTTTGAACAATTTTCAAATTGGTCTCACTACAGTTATCCCACAATGTGGACGCATAATCAATCAATGATAGAATGTGGGCATTAAAGAAGAGCTTACGAGAATGAATATCTAATAAGTTTTTGATTTTAGTCAATTGGAACGTTTTTTTGGAAAGACGTTTTCCCAAGGATACAATCTGATCAGTCCAAGAGAGGTCTTTGTCAACAATGATACCTAATGTTTTATGAGAGTCAACTTCTTCAATTGTGTTGTTTTGTATATATAAAGATGGAAATTTGTTCTTCATTTTTTGCCGTTTTTGCCTTGTTGTTGCGTACATGCACTTTGTTTTGGTTGTATTTAAGGACATGTGATTTAACTCAGTCCAGGTGACTATATTTTGAATACTATTTTGAAGTTTACATCCTAGTTGTTCGGCATCAGAATCACTGGAGTGAACAGACGTATCGTCTGCAAACATTTCACATTTACTTGAAATAGAACAGGGTAAATCATTCACATAAAGAGAAAATAAGAGAGGGCCAAGCACAGAGCCTTGAGGTACTCCATATTTGACTGGCAATCGTGCTGAAATTGTATTGTTTATAACCACTGACTGCACTCGATCGCTCAAAAAGGATGACATCAGATTTTTAAATTCTGGAGTTACCTTGTAAAGTTCTAGTTTTCGTAGCAATAGAGAATGGTTAATCACATCAAAAGCTTTTTCAAAATCTACGAAGAGAATACCGTTAAATTTATTGTCGTTTACATTACAAAGAAGACTATCAATAAGCTGTATCAGTGCGCTATGGCAAGAATGATTTTTACGGAATCCAGACTGGTCGCCATGTAGTGTCATTTTTATCAAGGTAAGAATACAAGGACACTTGAAGGTGTTTTTCGATAGGTTTTGATATGGCTGACAAAATAGCAATGGGTCTGTAATTTGAGGGATTAGATGTTTCACCAGATTTATAAAGAGGGGTAACTTTAGCTTGTTTGAAATGAATAGGAAAACATTGTTTATCAATACACAAATTATACAAATACGTTAACGAATCTGAAATAACAGGACATGCCACTTTTAATATATTAGTATCTAAGCCATCTAAATCACGGGTTCCTGATCGTTTTAAAGAAGAAAGGTTTTTACTAACATCGAAAACAGTCATTGGCTGAAGAACAAAAGGATAATGAAAGTCTTTTGAGTCAAGGTAGTATTTTAAAGTGCCAAGATCATTTTCAGTGGACCTGTCATGTTTTATAACTTTTTCTGTTATGTTTGCAAAGTGGTCATTTAACTGGTCTGCGAATATATCTTTAATGCTTTGCTGACTCCTGGATGCTTTTTTTTATTAGTTAATATGTTTATGGCCTTCCATATTTGACTTGAGTCTTTTGTTGAGGTTAACATCTTTCTAAAATAGTTACGTTTAGCTTTACGCTTCATGGTATTAACTTTGTTTCTTTGTTTTGTAAATTGCTGTTTTGTGCCATGGTTGCTGAGATCATCTCGTTTATTTCTTTCATCATCTATTTCTTTACTAATCCATGGCGGTTTGGTTTCTTGCCTGACTCTTTTCTTAACGAACGGGGCATGTTTATCATATACTGACATA
>CM065701.1:49012007-49029507 GCA_017654935.2 Phymorhynchus buccinoides
TCGCCCTTTATCTGTGAGTGAACAATACAATTATCGCCCTTTATCTGTGAGTGAACATTACAATTATCGCCCTTTATCTGTGAGTGAACATTGCAATTATCGCCCTTTATCTGTGAGTGAACCATACAATTATCGCCCTTTATCTGTGAGTGAACCTTACAATTATCGCCTTTTTTCTTTGCGTGAAAATTCCAGTTATCGCCCTTTCCACAGTAAAAGCCGGCTCACACTATCCAACCAAGTCGGATGGAAATGGTTGTGACCTTTCCCCAGTAAAAGCCGCCTCACACTATCCAACCAAGTCGGATGGAAATGGTTGTGACCTTTCCCCAGTTAAAGCCGCCTCACACTATCCAACCAAGTCGGATGGAAATGGTTGTGACCTTTCCCCAGTAAAAGCCGCCTCACACTATTCAACCAAGTCGGATGAAAATGGTTGTGACCTTTCCACAGTATTCCTTTCTTTTGACAGAGTGAGTAGAAATCACACATGCCAATTCTCGTCGGATGAACCCCTCCCAACCAGGTCTGAATTGGCGACTGCACCATTTTACCTCCAACTCACTCAGGCAGTTGTGGGAATACAACCGATGCTTGCTGATAGGGAAGACGGCAAATGGCCACAAGTTGTTGAATAGAGTTCAACACTGAATTTTCTTCCGACTAAAAAGGTTGGATGGTGTGAGGCAGCTTTAAGAGTTTTTCTTTTTCTTAAAAATAATAGTTTCTTGTTGAAGACTATGACTCTCAAACGAGGGGGGCTTTGCACTGGCTCTAGTGCTGCAGGCAACGGAATGGGTTGGCCTTTGGGGACCTTCCCTAACGCCAGCTGTCCTCAAATCCCTTTGGCCGAGAAGGTGCGGATGTACCCTGGGTAAGGCATCTCCACTATAAACAAATTCTAGCCCAGCCCGCCAGAATAGCATCTGGCTCCCTCTGCTATTTGGCAGTCATGGTCGGAAACGAAAGAGTCGCATACAGACGAAAAGATGATTAAAGTTTAGCCACATGTATGACACTCATTGTCATAGTTATGCCATAGCTATATCACTTTGGACGGAAATGGACGAAAATGAGAACACTTTTATTCCGTCACTCACACCAAGACTTAAACAAAACGTGACAGTCTTGTACTTCAATCATCCCCGAATGTTTACGACCCTTAATCTCAAAGTCTGATTCTTTCAGGTTGCACCAATTGTTTTTAAACTATACCACTAACGAATTCAGATTACAAAGTTTGTCCTTTGGTTTTTTACAAGAGTGCTTACTTTTTTTCTACATTTTTTCTTCTTCTTCAGAATCAACCATTGCTTGTACCGGAAGTACGTCAGCTCTCTTCAGCCCACCGTGTTCAACATACAGTCCACGGGCACACAGACTGATGACGTCAGCGATTATGGTGCACGCAAAACGACGGGTTCCTATGGCACCCATCGGCACAATTCGATTTAAACAAACATAGTGGACACTGTATAGCTTTTAGTCTGACTCAATACAGGCCCTAAGAAATGGCATACTCACTCGCGGTTTCCTTGTTGACGTTTGCTGGATTTTGTTCTTGACGTTTGCTGGGTTTTACTGTTGACGTTTGCTGGGTTTTATTGTTGACGTTTTCTGGGTTTTGTTGTTGACGTTTTCTGGGTTTTGTTGTTGATGTTCTTTGGTTTTTGTTGTTGACGTTTTCTGGGTTTTGTTGTTGATGTTCTTTGGATTTTGTTGTTGACGTTTTCTGGGTTTTGTTGTTGACGTTTTCTGGGTTTTGTTGTTGATGTTCTTTGGATTTTGTTGTTGACGTTTTCTGGGTTTTGTTGTTGACGTTTTCTGGGTTTTGTTGTTGATGTTCTTTGGATTTTGTTGTTGACGTTTTCTGGGTTTTGTTGTTGACGTTTTCTGGGTTTTGTTGTTGATGTTCTTTGGATTTTGTTGTTGACGTTTTCTGGGTTTTGTTGTTGATGTTGTTTTGTTTTTGTTGTTGACGTTTTCTGGGTTTTGTTGTTGATGTTCTTTGGATTTTGTTGTTGACGTTTTCTGGGTTTTGTTGTTGACGTTTTCTGGGTTTTGTTGTTGATGTTCTTTGGATTTTGTTGTTGACGTTTTCTGGGTTTTGTTGTTGATGTTGTTTTGTTTTTGTTGTTGACGTTTTCTGGGTTTTGTTGTTGACGTTTTCTGGGTTTTGTTGTTGATGTTCTTTGGATTTTGTTGTTGACGTTTTCTGGGTTTTGTTGTTGATGTTGTTTTGTTTTTGTTGTTGACGTTTTCTGGGTTTTGTTGTTGATGTTGTTTTGTTTTTGTTGTTGACGTTTTCTGGGTTTTGTTGTTGATGTTGTTTTGTTTTTGTTTTTATTGTTGTTTTTTCTTCATAAAAATAACGTAAGAAGAATTGATTTTGTAGACGCAAGGTAATCATGGGACGTTTATTTATTTTTATATTTTTGAAAATTATTATTGATACATAAACGTTAATTTGAATGGTGTGGGATCCCCCCCCCCCTCTCTCTCTCTCTCTCTCTTTCTTTCCTCGCACAAGAAGGTTATGTTTTGTAGTTATGATAACGTGTGTGTGTGTGTGTGTGTGTGTGTGTGTGTGTGTGTGTGTATGTGTGTGTGTGTGAGTTTCATGTCTGGTTTTCGTGGTGTTTATTAATGTCCCTTAGTCTAATCCTCGTGCCCTGTTCAATCAGCAAAGCGTGCGATTGCAAGGGTTGGTGTAGGTGTGCGCGTGTGTGCACGAGTACGCGTACGTGCGTGTATTTTGTGTGTCCGTGTGCATGTGTGTATATACGTGTGTGTGTGTGTGTGCGTGCTTGTATGCACACGCGCGCGCATTGCATTTGAAGTGTGGACACCTTCGTATAGGTGTCCACACTTCAAATGCAATTTGAGAGAGAGAGAGACAGAGAGACAGAGAGAGAGACAGAGACAGACAAAGAGACAGAGAGAGAGAGAGAGAGAGAGAGAGACAGAGAGAGTGAGACAGACAGACAGAGAGAGAGAGAGATTCGAAGGAAAATAATGATAAATACAGTTCAGAAAATATCGTAGCTGTGATTTGTTACATCCATAAACACAACAGTAATTCGGCATTGTTCAGGCGAAAAAACCGCTGTACCCAAGAAGAAAGCAAGAAAGAAATAACACACGAGAAAAAAATCAATAAAACAACCTGCATACTTTGCACCTTGTAATAATAAGTAATAATGCTAAATCGAATGAAGGACGAGTGAAACAAACAAGCAAGCAAACAAACATTTGGAAATTTAGATGTAGACTTTGTTTTTATCTTTCGATTTGATATATTATGATGAAGACAAATTCATCAACTCCTTGAAGATTTTACTTCGATTTGATCTGTAATGACGAAAAACTGCCATTTTTGGGGGGTGCTAATTTCGTCAAAAGGTGGGCGCAGTTGTTACAATTTGCGCTGTCACAGCCGTCGTTGTCTTCCTCTCTGTTCTGACTCATTGACAGTCGCCGCGCGGCTGCTCTCGGTCAATATCGCTAGTAATATTCTTCTAGTAACTCGGAAACACCCGGTCATTCGTATCATACATACACCATGATACCAATTTTATTAGTAAGACTTTACTTAGGGGAAGACGGGGTAAAAAGCGCATGGGCGGGTAAGAAGCCCACCCCAATTATCTCATTAAATGAAGCAAATTTCAGTCTCATTTTGCCCATGAGACGAGCGTTAATGTCTAGCATTCGTCTCATGGGCAAATTTGACTGAAATTTTCTTTATTTCATGAGATAATTGGGGTGGGCTTCTTACCCGCCCATGCGCTTTTTACCCCGTCTTCCCCTACAATCAATTGTGGCGGTGCCATAGCCGATGAGGTTTATCCGAGGCGTGGTTACTGCTGCACATATCTGTATTTAAAAAAAAAGATCGGGACTTTACTGGTTTAGCACTGCCTCCGGGTATTGCCTCCAGTATTGTTCCCACCATCTTTATATTTACAAATGCCCCACATGGCCGAAAGGCCGAAGAGGGCGTAAAACCCTATTTTCATTCACCTTTAATATTGATTGTTTTACGTAGGGGAAGACGGGGTAAAAAGCGCATGGGCGGGTAAGAAGCCCACCCCAATTATCTCATGAAATGAAGCAAATTTGGGGTGGGCTTCTTACCCGCCCATGCGCTTTTTACCCCGTCTTCCCCATTGATCGCCCGTCGCCCTTCGATTTGTTTGTTGGGGGCTTCCGGTTTCTGTAGCAAAATACGAACGACGTAAATGGTGTTTTACGTCCTCTTGGTCTGAATCAGACACATATGGGACATTAATTTGTAAATACAAATATGGTGGGAACGATACTGGAGGCAATGCCCGGAGGCAGTACGAAACCAGTAAATTCCCGATTTAAAAAAATGAATACAGATAGGTGTAGCGGTAACCACGCCTCCGTTAAACCTACTCGGCCACAGTATATTATAATAGAAGGTCCCCGATGTAATACTACCCCTTGTCGTGAGTGACATGGGCAAGAAGTTAGTTCCCCTGGTTGGACAATAAAATGCTATTAATAATAATCCTCCCACCTTTGGTAATTACTAATAATAATTTATACCTTTGTAAATATAACACAAATATTGGTATATACATTTTTTTTAATTAAATAAGGGCCAAATTTGTTTTTTTAATAATGAAATAACATTTTGAAGTTTTAATTAGGTAGCCCTCAATTTTAATGTACAACTGGGGGATTGTAACATGGCCAAACTTCCAAACAAGTACATACACATTTTATATCACTATACAAATACTATACGAATCATAATCTTTCACATTAAATACAATTTATATTATATTTGCATTCACCGAATGCCAGCTTACTATTGCGAGTTAACAAAAAATGTATGCTTACCCTGTAGAATCTGAGCAGTTTGACTACTCAAAAAATTATGCGGATTTTCCGCGAACAGTGGAATTCTCTCATGCCTGATTCTCCCTCCCGCACCCCCTATTTCAAATTGAACAGTAGTTTCCAAGGTTTCAGTTTATCTTGGATTTGTTTGTTGGGGTAGGATCGTGCTTCTCCAAATCAAAAGTTTCTGTTCCGGCTTCAAGTATGAAGCCTTCTTCACTCGATCGCCCTATAGGTGCAGCTGTTCTTTGAGTTGTGGTCTTTTCAGGCCATACCAGGCCCAAACTGGTTCCCTCTAGGTATTTTGTGGTTTGATCGGGCGTGATCCACGGGATCTGACTACTACGAACGGTGGGCTCTTGTTCACCACGTACGTTTTCCCAAAGTCATCACCCAACTCTTTAGGACATTGAGCCCCGCTTCACTACAAAACTGACACCAGCTGGAGTTTTTTCCTTAATCCGGCTGCGTTCGAGCTGAGCAGTCGCGTAACCCAATGCAACAATCTTGGCATCCTTGTGTCTACCGGGCACACCATCCTTTTCCAAAAGGCAGAAGAGTGGATCCATCGCGACATCGAAGAGAATGGGAGATAACGGATCCCCTGCTTTACTCCGCTCTTCATTTCGATGTTGCCTCCTGCCACAGTGAAACTTGGTGTACCCCGCTGGTGGTAGCTCGGTCTATCAATCAATATTTTTATTGTCCATTTTACAAGAAATTCTTTTTGCAGCAACAAAACAACACAAAAAGACAAAAAATTAAAAATTACTGTGCGCACATACAATTCTTGGTCACAAACGCACACATGCATCCTTCATCATGGGTCCTCAGGGATATAATTATGCTCGACATTGCAGATCTTACACGGGCCAATGGATTAGAACATAGCCGACTCGAGTTCTGGCTCCGGTTTGGTTGCTGTGTGCAAACTAATTCGTCTAGGTCCATTACGAGGATGCGCTGCAAGCTTGCAGGCGTCTATGTCTGTCCGTTTAGTCGCCTCCCCTGACCATCTGTCCACCCGGTGACAGACGAGCGTTGGAATTCTGTCAGGGGAATTCCCTCCTCCTTCACCACACCCCGCGGCGTCCTGGGTCTTCACGCCATTGCTCGCCAGGAGGCCAGTTTTCAACTCCAGTGTGTGACCCCCCTGAAGTCGAGCAGTATTTCTGCATTATTTTTTGTTTAGTGTGTCGAAGTTTCGCGCGCACGCACGCACACACACACCCCGTGCATACACATACACTCATATAAGGGGCCTACATGAACGCATCACACGCGCACACACACATGTGCGTGCACACAGAACACGTGATGACACATAATACACGCAAAAATGGTGTTTTACGTCCTCTTGGTCTGAATCGGACACGTATGGGACATTTGTAAATACAAATATGGTGGGAACAATACTGGAGGCAATGCCCGGAGCCAGTACGAAACCAGTAAAGTCCCGAATTTTTAAAAATTAATACAGATAGCTGTAGCGGTGACCACGCCTCGGTTAAACCTCATCGGCTATGGCACCGCCACAAGTAGTATGATTTTACAAGTTGACACATAATACACATAACAAGATGGACAAATAGAGTGGCTGGCAATATTTCTAAGTTTTACATGTACTCTGCAGCCAGTTTTGCTCTGAATGTGGCTCAATACAGGCCCTAAGAAATGGCATACTCACTCGCGGTTGATGTTTTGGGGGGGTTTGTTGATTTTTTTTTTTTTTTTTCTTAATGAAAAAGTAACAAAAATTGATTTTGTAGACGCAAGGAAATAATGGGACGTTTATTTTATTTTTTGAAAATTAGTATTGATACATAAAGGTTAATTTGAACGTTGTTTGATACCCCCCCCCCCTCCCCCCCCCTCTGTACCCCTCCTTCCTCGCGCAAGAAGATTATGTTTTGTAGCTATGATAACGCGCGCGCGCGTGTGTGTGTGTGTGTGTGTGTGTGTTATTGATACATACACGTTAATTTGAACGTTGTTTGATACCCCCCCCCCCCCCTCCCTCTGTATCCCTCCTTCCTCGCACTAGAAATTTTTGTTTTGTAGTTATGAAAACGTGTGTGTGTGTGTGGGGGGGGGGGGGGGGGGGGCGTGCGTGCGTGCGCAAGCGCGCGCGCGCGTGTGTGTGTCTGTGTGCGTGTGTGCGTAAGCGTGCGTGCTTAATGTTTGGTCTTCGTGGTGTATAGTAATGTCTCTTAAGCTAATCCTCATCCCCTATCCATCCAGCAAAGCTGAACTATTAAAAGTTTTATCATAACATCCAAGTCAATGCGTGATGTTCAGATGGTTGAAATAGAAGGAAAAATAACTCCTTTCCGCATTCCAGCTGCGTTTTTGCAGTTTGAAAGGTGGAGACTAGCAGACGTTTTTCATGTTTCCACAGACAGACAGAGAGACAGACAAGAGAAGAAACACAGCCACTACTCACTAGCTCCAGTCGCAAAGGACTTTTGTTATTACAGACTAACAGAGTGCACAGGCAAAAAGAAACAATTTGGATTTTAATCTGAAAATACCCTACAAATGAAAACGATTCTTACATCAAACGAAATCTCTCTCTCTCTCTCTCTCTCTCTCTCTCTCTCTCTCTCACGGGCAAGCACGCTCACACTCACAAATGCATCCTCAAACACATCCATACACATCCACACTCACAGAAACATACACACATACATGCACACATACGCGTTCGCGCGTAGACACACATACACGCTCGTGCGAATATACCGCGCGTGTGCGCGCTCACACACACTCGTAATCACTTACACTCATTTTCACATTCAGACACAGGCATAAAAATAAATTATACAATAGCAATAGAATCAAGAATGCATTCACAAATCATAATACGCAATATTACATTTTTTTTAAGTCAAGAAAGACTCTCGGGTCTGATTCAGGAATGGACAACTTACACCATAAATCATAAACAAATTAAATGTAATTGGCAATGGCGTCAAAGTCAGCAAAATACTGTAGGCATATAAAAAGAACAAAAAATCCAAGTATAATATCATTTGTAACAGGAGAAAAAAAAAAAAATCTAGAAAGAACAATTTTTTTTAGCCCAACCCCTCTCTGCCCCCTTCCTTTCTCCCCAGTCCCTTAAAGACCCCGCACGTCACGTGTCATAATCACGGTTTTTACGTGTTTTCCCTCTTATAGCTAGTAAGAAATCTTTAAGAAATATTCCTAGCATCAGAGGGAAGGGAATGTGACACGTGACGCGCGGGGCCTTTAAACCTTTAATGGTGGCCAAACAAAATCAGACAGAGACTGAAGCGACTTCAGTTGATACTGAGCACGGTCAGTATGTTCGGCAGTCCTCATTTCTGGCTATGGCCTCCACATAACAGAACGGGCAGCTGCTATTCTAGATGGCTGGACTGGAATTTGTTTGTAAAGGAAATACCTTGCCTATGGTACATCTCCACTCTCTGGCCAAAGAGGAGCCACAGAGATGCCTCGCCTAGGGTACAGCTCCACTCTCTTGCCAAAGAGGGGCCACAAAGATGCCTTGCCTAGGGTACAGCTCCACTCTCTGGCCAAAGAGGGGCCACAGAGATGCCTTGCCTAGGGTGTATCTCCACTCTCTTTCCAAAGAGGGGCCACAGAGATACCTTGGCTATGGTACATCTCCACTCTCTGGCCAAAGAGGGGCCACAGAGATGCCTTGCCTAGGGTGTATCTCCACTCTCTGGCCAAAGAGGGGCCACAGAGATGCCTTGCCTAGGGTACAGCTCCACCCTCTGGCCAAAGAGGGGCCACAGAGATGCCTTGCCTAGGGTACATCTCCACTCTCTGACCCAAAAAGGGCCACAGAGATGCCTTGCCTAGGGTACATCTCCACTCTCGGTAGAGATAATTGTTAGGACAGTCAATGTTGGAGCAAGTCCCCAACGGCCAACCAACCACCAAGGCATCAGCACTACAAACGCAATCTACAACAAGTGGATCGCCGAGCGGGCGAACTTGGGCACATAACAGCAGCATGACGCATCTGCACTCCAGTGACAAGAAACTGGGCAATTGCAAGAAAAACACCTTAATAAATAACAAGAGCATCGCTGCGCGGCAGATATGTCCTTTGCCCGTTACGCCCTGTACCTGCCCCGCCCTGTACCTCCCCTCCCCTCACATCTTAGCCCCTGTCCTCCTTGCGTCCTTTAGGTGATACAACTACACACCCTTCACTGGAGTGCACATCCTTTACCGGGGTGCACACCCTTAACACGGAGACTTGTCTGCCTCTCTGTGACATTTAAACCCCATGTGGCATAATCCTCCTCACATCTTTGGGTGATACACCTACACACCCTTGACTGGAATACACATCTTTTACCAGGATGCAGAAAATAACGGCAAAACCTAATCGCCTTGTAGGTAGGGGAGGGGAGGGGAGGGGAGGGGAGGGGTGTCAAAACAGTAGTCAATGGCGTGTTTTGTGTGACTCTAATGATTGGGGGGGGGAGGGGGGGGGGGGGACTACCAGAATCTGTACATACAAAATAAAATCTTCTGAATAATTATTTAAGATACAGACATCTATATTTTATCCCAGGGTGTGTGCGCATATACGCGGAAAATGCAGATTGGTTTCCGCGCATGTGCACACGCTATCGTGTTTCTTGCTTCCAGCTTTCTTTGCAGATTGCGGATGTGATATGCGGTGGGTTTCCGCGTGAATGTGTACGCGCTCCCCATTATATGCGGCTATGCAGTTGTTTTGAACAATCCATTTCATTTTCACTGTGGGCAAGATAATCCTGTTGATGCTGCTGCTGCTGCTGATGATGATTTTGTTGTTCTTGGTCTTGTTTTCGTTGTTTGTTTTTGTTGCTGCTGCTGATGCAAAAAACAAACAAACACAAAACAACCCTATATAAACCATACTTAAGCCTAAAATCTGTCGTGTCTATCGAACGTGACGTTTGGTTTATATTGAGTTATGACGCTTGGGGACGTAATAGTCCGCTTTGTGTGCACATTTATCGGTGACGTCATCAGTCTGTGTGCCTGTGGATTGTACGTTGAACGCGGTGGACTGCAGAGATCTGACGTATTTCCGGTACAAGAAGTGAATGATTCTGAAAAATGAAAATGACAATTCATATAGCATCATGCTTAAAAATACTTTAACAAAGATAAAATCAACATTTCCTTCAGAACTTGCTATTCGCTTCGTTATTATGAGGCGAGTTTGTCTTCCTGTGGCATGTCTTTCTCAAAACACTCAACCTTTCAATATTGTCATGCCTACCCTTAAATCAATCAAACCATCAGCTCAATGTCTGTCTTCCTCCTTTCAGTAAACATGTAGTTTTGCAACTCACTCCCCTTTCCACATCCACCCACCCCCCACCCCAATCAACCACCACCACAGAATTTTCTCGGTGAAAATGTTCACTAAACAAGGAGCGGCTTGCCTTGCTCTGGTAAATGATAGGGTTTTTTACGAAAGAGAAAGACACATAGTTTTAGTTTCCAAGCCGAGTTGGGTGGATAAACTTCACCTTTGCTCTATGGCCCTGTGCCAACCTACAATGTCCTACATCGCGTCCAGTGGAAATGACACTAAACTACAGCGTGAAAACGCTATACATCACCAGCTGCTAGACAGGAGTTTTGGCTCCAGTGAGCTTGACATTTGACCTTCATGTTCGAACTTGGCTATGATATCCTATACAATGTACCTGTCCGTATGCAAATTGTTGAGGGTCATAGGTCCCTTCGCTCAAACGCTATCGTGGCAACATAGTCAGCCAGCTCGTCAAGCCAGGAACAAACGGATTCCATTGAAAACATAACCGGCCTTGCTTCGTGGCTAGTAATTAGAATGGGTCTCGTGAACATGGGTCACTCATAATAACTATTGAAAAACACGATAAATGAGAATTTTATCTCACAGGGAAAGGGCGATAATTGTACTTTTACTCGCATGACAGGGGCGATAATTGTATTTTGCTCACAGGAAAAGGGAAATAATTGTAAATTTACTCACATGACAGGGGCGATCATTAAATTTTACTCACAGGAAAAGGGCGATAATTGTAATTCTCACTCACAGGAAAAGGGTGATAATTGCAATTCTCACTCACAGGGAAAAGGTGATAATTGTCATTCTCACTCACAGGAAAAGGGCGATAATTGTAATTCTCACTCACAGGAAAAGGGCGATAATTGTAATTCTCACTCATAGGAAAAGGGCGATAATTGTAATTCTCACTCACAGGAAAAGGGCGATAATTGTAATTCTCACTCACAGGAAAAGGGTGATAATTGCAATTCTCACTCACATGAAAAGGGCGACAATTGTAATTCTCACTCACAGAAAAAGGGCAATAAATTCACAGGAAAAGGGCGATAATTGTAATTCTCACTCACAGAAAAAGGGCACTGATTGTAATTCTCACTCACAGAAAAAGGGCGATAATTGTAATGTTCACTTACAGGAAAAGGGCGACAACCATTATCTGCATGGCGGCCATGGCAAGGAAGACGAAGCCGCTCATCAGGGTCAAGGTCAGCCGGTAGATGGCGCTCAGTGTGGTCTGCCCAAGGCACTGACACACACTCTCCACTATGGCGATACCGGCAAACAGGGCGCCTGAAATATCAACATCATTGTCATCATTATAATCGTTGTCGTCCTCATCGTAATCATGATATGGTACACAGGCCTATCTCACAGGTATCATAACATATCTGTCATTGTTGTCTGCATTATAGTGAAACACCTTTTTGCAATTTCAGTGTCATCGGTACCAGGACAACAGTCATCTAGAGGTTGATTCAGAAATTTAGGATCACGAACTTTAATTCTTGGGACAGAACAAGGATTGGCCTACACAGTTTGCGAGCAATTGAAATTGTGCCCCAAAAAAGCTGCCATATAATTGCAACGGCAGATTTGTTCTTAAATTAGAATGCAGCGAAAACTGCTTATTTTTTCATAATATATAGAAAAGCCATAAATCATAATATGTAGGCCTACTTTTAAACTGTTATAATAACAACATAATTTTATATAAGCTTTTCCGCAACATATATTAATATTGTTATAGCGCAAACAAGAACAAAGTTGAATGAAATGAAATAAAACAAACGCAGTTCTGTTCTCAAATGTCACGCACTGCACCTTCATCAAAGCCCTAAATAATCAGAGCAGTAGCAACATGTGAACATTTCATGGAGCGATGTGGGCACGCCGCACCTTACCCTGCCTGTGCCGTGGAGTCAAGCTGGACATGAAGGATCTCATGGCAGGGTAGACCAGAGCACTGGCCATCCCCGCTACCACCACTGGACACACACACACACACACACTGCCACGTGTACATGTGTAATGCATACACACAGTAATACACAGAAATGACACATACATAAAGGCATACACATTAGAAAACATAGACACACATGTACATGTATGAATCAAACACAAACGCATGCACGTAGATAAAACAGACGCAAACACATATTCACAACATACATGAACACATACACAATACATGCACAAAAACATACGCAAGCAATGCACGCACAAACACATAAACATATACAGTACATGCACACACATAAATAATACATACACAAATACGTATAATCGATCCGTTTATTGGTGGACCCTGACGGATGAGTTTTTGCAAGGAACACGTCGAGATCACCAGAAAGACAGCCTTTTCAAGGATCGGAACACTCGCTTTGCTCTGGTTTCCTATAAATCAAACCGTCAAAACGGTGATTCCTCCTTGGCGGAGGTGCCGGAGAGAGAAGCCATTTTGGACGGGGTGGGTGGGGGCCAAACCCAGTGTGGTTGAAGCTTTTTCTGTTTTGTAGTGCAGTAAAAAAAATATTGAAGCTATTTTCTTTGTTGTGAGCAAAACTCCTTTAGATAAACTGCATCACTTTTTTTTTAACAGATCAATAGAAAGGCCTGTATTGCGAAAAATCCGTGCAAACAATTTGGTCGCCATTACAAAAGAGACGGCACACGCCTTCTCTTTCAATGAAAGAATTTGACTTCCAGCACCTCCGCCAAGATGAATCGCAGATTTGACGGTTTGATTTTCTAGGAAACCAGAGCAAAGTGAGTGTTGCGATCTCTGTAAATGGTGTTTTCCTGGTGATCTCGTCGTGTTCCTTGCAAAATCTCATCCGTCAAGGTGCCCCTTTAAACTAACCCAACCCTGACAACACACACAACACTGCGAGCAATTGTGTTTCGATACACAACCTCCCCCCCCCCCCCCCCCCCCCTCTCCCCCCCCCCCCCCCCCCCAACTAAAAAAGAAGAAAGGACTTTGGGAAGGGAAACCCATGACTAATGCACCAATACCCTGGATTTGTTGCACCAGTAATATTCCAGGCAGAGTTTTAGCAAAGAGCAATAAGGATAATATCGCCAAATCTCATCTTTTCAAAAAGAGACCCCCACCCCTCCCGACCCCACTACCCCTCCCCCCCCCTCTTTGACGACTTGATCCGCTCCTGATCTCTCAACTTTCACTTTACGATTGTCCCTGTATTAGGCTAATGCTAATTCATGACAACAGCGATTTGGAGTAAATAGGCCGACTGACACGTGCAACGGCCATCCTACCACTATCCCATTGTGACATGTGTGAGGCACGATTCTCGTGAAATACTGCTGTGTCAATCAATCTGATGAACCCTTCTAGCTTCGTTCACTATTATTATTTATAGTCCCCCGTACACGCGTGTGATGAAACAAATATCTGTATTTTATACCGTGTCGTGGTGCATCGAAGTCCACATGAAAACAGTGTACGAGACTGGTAGCATTCCATCAGACCCATTCAGTAGTGTTTCACGAAACTGGTAGCATTCCATCAGACCCATTTAGTAGTGTTTCACGAAACTGGTAGGATTCCATCAGACCCATTCAGTAGTGTTTCACGAAACTGGTAGGATTCCATCAGACCCATTCAGTAGTGTTTCACGAAACTGGTAGGATTCCATCAGACCCATTTAGTAGTGTTTCACGAAACTGGTAGCATTCCATCAGACCCATTCAGTAGTGTTTCACGAAACTGGTAGGATTCCATCAGACCCATTCAGTAGTGTTTCACGAAACTGGTAGCATTCCATCAGACCCATTCAGTAGTGTTTCACGAAACTGGTAGGATTCCATCAGACCCATTCAGTAGTGTTTCACGAAACTGGTAGGATTCCATCAGACCCATTTAGTAGTGTTTCACGAAACTGGTAGCATTCCATCAGACCCATTCAGTAGTGTTTCACGAAACTGGTAGGATTCCATCAGACCCATTCAGTAGTGTTTCACGAAACTGGTAGGATTCCATCAGACCCATTCAGTAGTGTTTCACGAAACTGGTAGGATTCCATCAGACCCATTCAGTAGTGTTTCACGAAACTGGTAGGATTCCATCAGACCCATTCAGTAGTGTTTCACGAAACTGGTAGGATTCCATCAGACCCATTCAGTAGTATTTCACCAGAATCATGCCTCACATACGTCGTTACTGTTGGATAGTCGTACGACTGGAATTGGACGTGTGGGCCTCGACACAAAGAATAGCGTAACATCTACAACACAGCCCCACCCATGTAGGCCTGAAGGTCGTTGCTGGCCAACCCCAGCGTAAAATCTACAACACAACCCCACCCATGTAGGCCTGAAGGTCGTTGCTGGCCAACCCCAGCGTAAAATCTACAACACAGCCCCACCCATGTAGGCCTGAAGGTCGTTGCTGGCCAACCCCAGCGTAACATCTACAACACAACCCCACCCATGTAGGCCTGAAGGTCGTTGCTGGCCAACCCCAGCGTAACGTTCTGGGCCATGTCCGAGATGACCCCCATGACGGCCAGCAGGGGAGTGGACAGCGAGTTCCTCAGCAACTTGACCAGCAGGAAGGTGGTCAGCTGACTGGCCGTGTACCGCGCTGACCCCCAGATGCCCTGACTGATGGAGCTCCAGCAGAATGGCTGGTCCATCAGGTATAAGGAGAAAATCTGGAAATAATGACAAAAACGAAATTGAGGTTTACAACCGGTTACAGTGGAACCTCCCTTATACGACCTTAAATTCATCCAAAATGAGGTCTTATGAGGGAGGGGTCTTATAAGGGGGGTCATTTTAATACTTACAAAGAAGGGCCATGTCTCAGAGAAGTAGGTCTTATAACGGAGGTTCCATTGGATATACTTCAGTGCACTATCATTCTTCTTCTTTCCACGAACAACCTCATCATCTTACTGATCCACCTTGGCTTAAGCTATGTCGGATATATCTTACACAAAACGGCTGCTGTTTCAACAAGAAAAACGTGATTTGTTTGTTGACGACTGAATGAAAGTAGGCCACATTTGCACGAGGTAATATAATCCAGAGGAGCCTGTGGTGTTTATTCCTAAAAAGTACTTTTTCCGTTCATAGTATTTTTTCTTCTTAATGTTAGCAGAAAAGGATAGGCCTAATTTCACACATGCCACAAATGAATCCCCAACATTGCAAGCAGGTACGTTTGATGTCAAATCTAAGCTAAAACAATGGCTGGCGTCGAAAGGGTCAAGAGTAAGAAACATTCAAACACGTCTAGGCGAAGGGGAGTTTAACTGGTTGTCCATAGCCTTACTGACACACTTCCAAACCTGCACAGGGTGTTGAGGAAGAAGGGGAGTTTAACTGGTTGTCCATAGCCTTACTGACACACTTCCAAACCTGCACAGGGTGTTGAGGAAGAAGGGGAGTTTAACTGGTTGTCCATAGCCTTACTACACACTTCCAAACTTGCACAGGGTGTTGAGGAAGAAGGGGAGTTTAACTGGTTGTCCATACCCTTACTGACACACTTCCAAACCTGCACAGGGTGTTGAGGAAGAAGGGGAGTTTAACTGGTTGTCCATACCCTTACCGACACACTTCCAAACTTGCACAGGGTGTTGAGGAAGAAGGGGAGTTTAACTGGTTGTCCATACCCTTACCGACACACTTCCAAACTTGCACAGGGTGTTGAGGAAGAAGGGGAGTTTAACTGGTTGTCCATACCCTTACCGACACACTTCCAAACTTGCACAGGGTGTTGAGGAAGAAGGGGAGTTTAACTGGTTGTCCATACCCTTACCGACACACTTCCAAACTTGCACAGGGTGTTGAGGAAGAAGGGGAGTTTAACTGGTTGTCCATACCCTTACTGACACACTTCCAAACTTGCACAGGGTGTTGAGGAAGAAGGGGAGTTTAACTGGTTGTCCATACCCTTACCGACACGCTTCCAAACTTGCACAGGGTGTTGAGGAAGAAGGGGAGTTTAACTGGTTGTCCATACCCTTACCGACACGCTTCCAAACTTGCACAGGGTGTTGAGGAAGAAGGGGAGTTTAACTGGTTGTCCATACCCTTACCGACACGCTTCCAAACTTGCACAGGGTGTTGAGGAAGAAGGGGAGTTTAACTGGTTGTCCATACCCTTACCGACACGCTTCCAAACTTGCACAGGGTGTTGAGGAAGAAGCCGGCCATAGCCAGCAGCAGCAAGGCCTGTTTGTATCTCTCTCCACGCGGAACCAGCGTGCCCACCACGTGACGCACAGCCTTCGCAGGGGAGATCATCCGCTTCCGTTCACGTGGCACAGTCTCCGGAAGTAACAGGACCAGGAACAGGCAGACAATTTCCAAAATGGTGGCTACTAGAGCAGGGTAGAAAAAGCCTGCAAAGAGAGAAAGAAAAATATCAGGGTGATTTAGTTCTCTGATGGTTGTTATTGACTTTGTTTTCTGTCTTCCTGTGAACATCTTGCTTGAGAGTTGCTGTAGGCCTGTCACCAAGGGAATTGGCTACGAATGTTTAGAAATGTACTGCAATTACTCTGAATGCAGATACAGAAATATTCCATCTTTAATTCTTTTACCCCAGTCAGGAACTTGTCATTCAATCAGTATGATTATATTGTCCAGAATATAAAATTGGTCTGTCTCTCTGCCAAATAACCTCTCTCTCTCTCTCTCTCTCGTCATATCTCTCTCTCTCTCTCTCTACTCTCTTCTCTCTCTCTCTCTCTCTCTCTCACTCACCTGTCTCCTGAATGAACAGTCCAGCTAGCACATAGAGTAGAGTCCTCCCCCATGGTGATGGATCCCCCGATCAGTGTGGTGCCCACTGTGCGTTCACCTCTCTCTCTCTCTCTCTTCTCTCCTCTCCATCTCTCTCTCTCTCTCTCTCTCCTCTCTCTCTCTCTCTCTCTCTCTCTCATCTCTCTCTCGTTCACTCTGTCTCCTGAATGAACAGTCCAGCTAGCACATAGAGTAGAGCCTCCCCCATGGTGATGGATCCCCCGATCAGTGTGGTGCCAACTGTGCGTTCACCTCTCTCTCTCTCTCTCAGTCTCCATCTCTCTCTTCTCACTCTCTCGATCAATTCTCTCTCTCTTCTCTCTCTCTCTCTCCTCTCTCTCTCTCTCTCTCCTCGTCGAACACCTGTCTCCTGAATGAACAGTCCAGCCAGCACATAGAGTAGAGCCTCCCCCATGGTGATGGATCCCCCGATCAGTGTGGTGCCACACTGTGCGTTCAACCTCTCTCTCTCTCTCTCTCTTCTCTCTCAGTCCTCTCTCTCTCTCTCTCTCTGTC
>CM065701.1:49037007-49042007 GCA_017654935.2 Phymorhynchus buccinoides
CGGGCCAGGAACAGGCTGGAGAGGATGCTCAGGCCTCCATCCATTAACTCTGTGCGGGCCAGGAACAGGCTGGAGAGGATGCTCAGGCCTCCATCCATTAACTCTATGCGGGCAAGGAACAGGCTGGAGAGGATGCGCAGGCCCCCATCCATTAACTCTATGCGGGCCAGGAACAGGCTGGAGAGGATGCTCAGGCCTCCATCCATTAACTCTATGCGGGCAAGGAACAGGCTGGAGAGGATGCGCAGGCCTCCATTCATTCACTCTATGCGGGCCAGGAACAGGCTGGAGAGGATGCGCAGGCCCCCATCCATTAACTCTATGCGGGCCAGGAACAGGCTGGAGAGGATGCGCAGGCCTCCATCCATTCACTCTATGCGGGCCAGGAACAGGCTGGAGAGGATGCGCAGGCCTCCATTCATTCACTCTATGCGGGCAAGGAACAGGCTGGAGAGGATGCGCAGGCCTCCATCCATTCACTCTGTGCGGGCCAGGAACAGGCTGGAGAGGATGCGCAGGCCTCCATTCATTCACTCTATGCGGGCAAGGAACAGGCTGGAGAGGATGCGCAGGCCTCCATCCATTCACTCTATACGGGCCAGGAACAGGCTGGAGAGGATGCGCAGGCCTCCATCCATTCACTCTATGCGGGCCAGGAACAGGCTGGAGAGGATGCGCAGGCCTCCATCCATTCACTCTATACGGGCCAGGAACAGGCTGGAGAGGATGCGCAGGCCTCCATCCATTAACTCTGTGCGGGCCAGGAACAGGCTGGAGAGGATGCGCAGGCCTCCATCCATTCACTCTATGCGGGCCAGGAACAGGCTGGAGAGGATGCGCAGGCCTCCATCCATTCACTCTATGCGGGCCAGGAACAGGCTGGAGAGGATGCGCAGGCCTCCATCCATTAACTCTGTGCGGGCCAGGAACAGGCTGGAGAGGATGCTCAGACCTCCATCCATTAACTCTGTGCGGGCCAGGAACAGGTTGGAGAGGATGCGCAGGCCTCCATCCATTAACTCTGTGCGGGCCAGGAACAGGCTGGAGAGGATGCTCAGACCTCCATCCATTAACTCTGTGCGGGCCAGGAACAGGTTGGAGAGGATGCGCAGGCCTCCATCCATTAACTCTGTGCGGGCCAGGAACAGGTTGGAGAGGATGCGCAGGCCTCCATCCATTAACTCTGTGCGGGCCAGGAACAGGTTGGAGAGGATGCGCAGGCCTCCATCCATTAACTCTGTGCGGGCCAGGAACAGGCTGGAGAGGATGCTCAGGCCTCCATCCATTAACTCTGTGCGGGCCAGGAACAGGTTGGAGAGGATGCTCAGACCTCCATCCATTAACTCTGTGCGGGCCAGGAACAGGTTGGAGAGGATGCTCAGACCTCCATCCATTAACTCTGTGCGGGCCAGGAAGGCAGGACTCTCGTCCTGAACCTTTAACGAATAAGATCAATGTTGTACAAAGCAGTATACTTCTTACGCCCAATTCGTGAAATGGGCAAAGTGGTTTGCCCTAGCCATGAAATAGCCGATTTAAAACTTGCCTGCATGCAACCTTTGAGGGTTCTATGGCCCTCCGTTCAAACGCTATCGTCGGAATATACAGACACACAAACAGACATAACCTAGCACTGTGTGTGTTTTACCGCCGTCTGTTGTCTGTGCATGGTCAGGGGAGGCAACTCTGTCATGCTGGGCCGAAAAGATGAAAAGAAATATTGCTTTCTGAAACATGTCCTTTAGCTTTATCAGACTTCAGACTATTATTCAGTCTGTTTCCTCCCGTGGTGATACCCGGGGGTCTTTTGTATAAATAGTTATCCCACCTTCTGGAAGTTCTGTGCTTGTAACTTCCTCTAATCTGTTACTCTCTTTGACTCTGTCTTTTCCCTTTGCTTACTGTCATTTATCATCTTTCTGCCTTGCCGGTCCATTCTCCTGCCTTGTTTAAAAAAAAAAAAGAAACACTTTCAAAAAGATTTCCTCTAGCCGAAGTAGGACTTGCTGGGTCTAACTATTTCTTAGTTAGGCACATAACAGCAGCATGACGCATCAGCGCTCATAATTGACAGGAAACTGTCTGAGCGATCGAAGGAGAAGGAGAGGAATTCAGTCTGTTCATACCAGAAAGGCAGTGCTGTTGTCTCAGACCTGGAAAGAAAGAAAGAAAGAAAGAAAGAAAAGGAAGGAAGAACATAGGAATTTTACAAATGCAAAATGACACATCTGTCCGAAAGTCTTTTAGTTCCGTACGTGCTTGAAATTCTGGCCGTTACCGTTTGGAGCCTAATTGGGTTTTTTTAAATTACATATTTTTTGGGCCATCATTTGAGCGTATTCGAATTCATCTGGAACTTGATTTATGCAGGTAAAAAGACATGAACTTTATACTCTTTGGCCTAAAAAAAAGTAGCCGCGCGTACCTTAGTAATACTGTTGTTGTTGTTGTGTCTGCTTACATTTTATTTGTTTTCATTATAATTTCCTAATAACAAAGCATTGGTATGATATCGCATCGTCAGCAAGGTCGAACAGTTTTCTTTCGTTAACAAGGCCGTTACCTATTTCGCCAGGTGCCGTGTGTTGTTGGGGGAGAAGGAGGAGCTAGGGTGTCATTGTTCACACTGAATACTGTGCAGCACAATGCATTACAATAAGACACAATACAACACAACACAACACAACACAACATCACCTGTCGCGCCAGGTGCCGTGTGTTGTTGGGGGAGAAGGAGAAGGGGGAGGTGTCATTGTCCACACAGAATACTGTGCAGCACAATGCATTACAATAAGACACAATACAACACAACACAACACAACACAACATCACCTGTCGCGCCAGGTGCCGTGTGTTGTTGGGGGAGAAGGAGAAGGGGGAGGTGTCATTGTCCACACAGAATACTGTGCAGCACAATGCATTACAATAAGACACAATACAACACACAACACAACACAAAACAACATCACCTGTCGCGCCAGGTGCCGTGTGTTGTTGGGGGAGAAGGAGAAGGGGGAGGTGTCATTGTCCACACAGAATACTGTGCAGCACAATGCATTACAATACGACACAATACAACACAACACAACACAACACAACATCACCTGTCGCGCCAGGTGCCGTGTGTTGTTGGGGGAGAAGGAGAAGGGGGAGGTGTCATTGTCCACACAGAATACTGTGCAGCACAATGCATTACAATACGACACAATACAATACAACACAACACAACACAACATCACCTGTCGCGCCAGGTGCCGTGTGTTGTTGGGGGAGAAGGAGGAGGACGATGTCTCATTGTCCACGCAGGGCTCCTTGCTGACCTTGACCCCTGCACTGAGGTTACCGAACACCTGCTGGGTGTACACCTGAACAACACAAGGCGTGAAATAAGAACTCTGCTATAAATAGTCCACAAAGAAATAGGGCATGAACGAACTAACCCGGCCATAATGATATAAACGTCTCGCAAAAATAAAACAAAGGCTGTATGCAGGTCTGTCGTTACCGAGTATGACTGTCGGATAGCAGAGGGGTCGGTTGCTATGCTGAATGGCTGGGTTAAAATGTATGATAGAGGAGATGTCTTGCCTAAGGTGCATCCCCACTTTCTTGACTAAAACAATTTGAGGACAGGTGACGTTGTGGAAGGTCCTCAAAGGCCTAACAATCTTCTTAGTTGCAGCACTAGAGCCAGAGCAAAGGACCCCTAGTTTGAAAGTCACAGTCTTCCCCAAAAGATTAAGCTGTACCTTGAATTTATAATGCTACACAAAGAGTAAATTGTGCTACACTGTTCACTTACTGGAGAAACACGTTTATTGTGCTGCTCTCACTTTACTCTAGGCTACACCAACAGGCTAATGTCCACCAATGGCAGCAGCATCTGCTCTTTCTTCATCATCGTTGTCGTTATTGTCATCATCATCATCATCATCATCATCATTATCATGATCGTCATCTTCATTAGTATGATCATCATCATCTTTGTGAATATTATCATCATCATCATCATCGTCAGTCATCATCGTTATCCTCATCATCCTCACCATCATCATCTCTGCCATCATCCTCATCTACGTCATCATAATCATAATCATAATCATCATCATCATCATCATCGTCCTCCTCCTCGTCCTCCTCCTCACCATCATCATCTCTGCCATCATCCTCATCATCATCTACGTCATCATAATCATAATCATAATCATCATCATCATCGTCCTCCTCCTCCTCATCATCATCATCATCGCCCTCCTCCTCCTCATCATCATCACCTGGTAGGTGTACTGAGTCATCAGAGGGGAGTGGATCCTCCCTGCACAGGCTGTCAGAAAGCCGATCAGCGTCAGCACCGCCATGCGTCGCCTCTGGTCACCACCGGACACTGTCACACTCTCTGCTTTGGCTGGGCCGTCTGGATTCGCGGCAATGCCGCCATCTTGGTTTCGGTCTTCGCCGCCATCTTGGTTTGAACCATTGGCGCCATGTTCATTGTCTTTGTTTGCTGCACCTCCGCCATTCTGGTTTGTTGATTGGTAGTTGGAGTTTCTGGACTGTTTAGATGGCGTCTTTGGGATAAGAGTTGTGCGTTCTTCGTTTGTAGAAGATCTCTGAAGCTGTGGTTTCTTTCTATCGTCTTTAATTTGCTTGTGGGGAATTGCAGGGCTGCCTTCCTTTTCTTTGCACGCCTCGTCGGACTTTCCTTCACTGCGAGGCGCTTCATTATTGTCCACTGGGCTACTTGCACTTTCTTCCTCAGACAATCTTGATGGAAATCTTTCAGGGGATACAGTTGGACTCTCAGTGTTACCATCAGTTCTGTTTAACCCAGGGCCGCCTGATCTTGAGTGCGCAGTAGTGGAGTTGTCCTCACAATCTGAGAGATTGTTGATTGAAAACGGGTTTTCTGTAGGTGGTAGAAGATCTGGTAATTCGCTTTCATTTTCACTGCATTTGTGGTGTGTAGCCACCGTAGTGCCATAGTCTGTGTTTGGAGCATC
>CM065701.1:49047007-49057007 GCA_017654935.2 Phymorhynchus buccinoides
TAAAAACAATACTTCCCCTCTACAGTCCAACGCGTAAATGATACAACAAAGTTGAAACCAAAGAGCAAGGCTGTGAACACAAATCAAGGAAGGAAAACAAATTGTTGAAGTGAGAGAGGTTGGAGACAGTGAGTACGCAATCATAGATGGCAGAAGTTGGAAACAAGGGTCAGTTGTGTGTAAGGGGTGTTATAGCCTACAACCTTGGCAAGACTTTTCCCAAGGCCAATTGTCTTCAACTTTACAAAAATGGAAATGCCAAGAAAAGTCACGAACGTACTTCTTAATTCTTCTTCGTCGATCACACCGACATCCTCCTGTCATATGAGCACAGATGCGTCGTGCTGTCGTTATGCACATAGCTAAGAAATAGTTAGGTCCAGCATGTCATTATTCGGCTGGAGAAAATCTTTGAAAGAATTTCTAGAACAAAAGGCATGACATTGACAACGGACCAGTAAGACAGAAAGATAGATGACAGCAAGCAAAGGGAAAAGGCAGAGTCAAAGAGAGTGATGATAGTTACATGCACATATCTTCTAGAAGGTGGGGAACTATTTGCACGAAAGATCCCCGGTGTCCCCACTGGGCCATGGCCTAAGTCAAGATACGGCGAAGAAGAAGCTATGTAGAAAAGTACACATTTGAAGCTACAACTTTTATTTCCTAGCTACATTCACACGGAAACCAACCTTTCATCTCCTACTGTGTGTGTCAATATCCATCAGTTACTCCTTTCGCTGGAAGAATAAATATCCAGGAACATCAAACAGTTGATCTAATCTTGAAAAAATGCACGAAACACACACACACACACACACTCGTCTGCTTGCTCATCCAAATTCTTTGGGAATCGCGGTTTTGCAGACGACATTGTTGTGATTGGGTGCGGTCAATCACGTGACCTTTATAATTATCACAGTAACCAATTTCTGCAGTGGGTGGGGTTAAAGTTCGTCTGCTCTCATCCATGGTGGTTTTTAAAAAATCCACCAAAATGTGATAAGAAAGAAAGAAAGAAAACCCGGGGTAGGCCTACGGCAACTTGTTGTTTTTGTTATTGAAATCACTGTTGCATCTGGCCCACTTTGCAGTTTGTATGCTGCGAAATAGGCCTGAGTTTTCACATTTTGTTTGAAAATATTCATAAACGTCGTGCATAACAAGGCTCTGTGTGTGTGTGTGTGTGTGTGTGTAATGCCGTGCATTTTGTTGAAGGGCGCAAACACATAAAGGTCTGTCTACACGTTAACATTATTCACGAGATATTTCTATTGCCCTATATAAACCTTTCGTAATGTGACTTACAGCTCACTGTGTTGACATGGGGACATAGAAATATCTTGTGAATAGTGCTAACGTGCACAGAGACCTAACGTGGAAGCAGAGAGGAATCTCCTCTGTACACACATGTTAGCCCGGCCCTTCAGGATAGCAGAGAGGCATCTCCTCTGTACACATGTTAGCCCGGCCCTTCAGGATAGCAGAGAGGCATCTCCTCTGTACACATGTTAGCCCGGCCCTTCAGGATAGCAGAGAGGCATCTCCTCTGTACACACATGTTAGCCCGGCCCTTCAGGATAGCAGAGAGGCATCTCCTCTGTACACATGTTAGCCCGGCCCTTCAGGATAGCAGAGAGGCATCTCCTCTGTACACATGTTAGCCCGGCCCTTCAGGATAGCAGAGAGGCATCTCCTCTGTACACACATGTTAGCCCGGCCCTTCAGGATAGCAGAGAGGCATCTCCTCTGTACACATGTTAGCCCGGCCCTTCAGGATAGCAGAGAGGCATCTCCTCTGTACACATGTTAGCCCGGCCCTTCAGGATAGCAGAGAGGCATCTCCTCTGTACACACATGTTAGCCCGGCCCTTCAGGATAGCAGAGAGGCATCTCCTCTGTACACATGTTAGCCCGGCCCTTCAGGATAGCAGAGAGGCATCTCCTCTGTACACACATGTTAGCCCGGCCCTTCAGGATAGCAGAGAGGCATCTCCTCTGTACACATGTTAGCCCGGCCCTTCAGGATAGCAGAGAGGCATCTCCTCTGTACACATGTTAGCCCGGCCCTTCAGGATAGCAGAGAGGCATCTCCTCTGTGCACACATGTTAGCCCGGCCCTTCAGGATAGCAGAGAGGCATCTCCTCTGTACACATGTTAGCCCGGCCCTTCAGGATAGCAGAGAGGCATCTCCTCTGTACACATGTTAGCCCGGCCCTTCAGGATAGCAGAGAGGCATCTCCTCTGTACACATGTTAGCCCGGCCCTTCAGGATAGCAGAGAGGAATCTCCTCTGTACACATGTTAGCCCGGCCCTTCAGGATAGCAGAGAGGCATCTCCTCTGTACACATGTTAGCCCGGCCCTTCAGGATAGCAGAGAGGCATCTCCTCTGTACACATGTTAGCCCGGCCCTTCAGGATAGCAGAGAGGAATCTCCTCTGTACACATGTTAGCCCGGCCCTTCAGGATAGCAGAGAGGCATCTCCTCTGTACACACATGTTAGCCCGGCCCTTCAGGATAGCAGAGAGGCATCTCCTCTGTACACATGTTAGCCCGGCCCTTCAGGATAGCAGAGAGGCATCTCCTCTGTACACATGTTAGCCCGGCCCTTCAGGATAGCAGAGAGGAATCTCCTCTGTACACATGTTAGCCCGGCCCTTCAGGATAGCAGAGAGGAATCTCCTCTGTACACATGTTAGCCCGGCCCTTCAGGATAGCAGAGAGGCATCTCCTCTGTACACATGTTAGCCCGGCCCTTCAGGATAGCAGAGAGGCATCTCCTCTGTGCACACATGTTAGCCCGGCCCTTCAGGATAGCAGAGAGGCATCTCCTCTGTACACATGTTAGCCCGGCCCTTCAGGATAGCAGAGAGGCATCTCCTCTGTACACATGTTAGCCCGGCCCTTCAGGATAGCAGAGAGGCATCTCCTCTGTACACATGTTAGCCCGGCCCTTCAGGATAGCAGAGAGGAATCTCCTCTGTACACATGTTAGCCCGGCCCTTCAGGATAGCAGAGAGGAATCTCCTCTGTACACATGTTAGCCCGGCCCTTCAGGATAGCAGAGAGGCATCTCCTCTGTACACATGTTAGCCCGGCCCTTCAGGATAGCAGAGAGGCATCTCCTCTGTACACATGTTAGCCCGGCCCTTCAGGATAGCAGAGAGGCATCTCCTCTGTACACACATGTTAGCCCGGCCCTTTAGGATAGCAGCTTTTGGCCGCAACTGAGAGATCAATCTACTGGCCAATATGTCTTCCTTTTGTCGAATAAAAGGCAACGTTTATTTTCGCTATCAGAGAGTTATACTATGCTCCTCTTTATCGTCATATCATATCATTTTATTCTCCAAGTCATCATCATTATCATCATATATTCATCTAAATAATTAGGGCGTAGGCACACATACACACATCCCGTCCGCATATTTCTTACTTTCAATCATTGTTTTTGTGGGTTGTTTTCCGAATGGCAGATGTGATGGGATGTGGGTGGGCTTCCACTTTCCGTGTTTGTGCGCACACGCATTTATGCATAAATGTATCATCTTCCTTGCCCTTTTTGTTGTACTTATAAAACAGTTCTTTCTGATTTCCACCCAAGATCATCAACTCTCAACCCAAAAGATGTTCAAACCAACACGCTCCTGGCTACGTCCCAGCCTACTTCTCCCGCTGCTTCTCCTCCTGCTTCTCCAACATCCCTTGGTGGTGCAGGGGTTCGTGCAGACTGCCTGTGAGGGCAACATGATCAAGGTGACCTGCCCCATGCCCACATCCCAGGTCCTCCTCATCAGATCTGCCACCTACGGCAGAAGAACAGACCCCAGAGGATCGCCTGGAAGGTATGTGTGTTGGGGGCTAGAGGTGGGGGGGGGGGGGGCGTGGGATGAAGGGGGGGGCGGTAGGGGTGAGGGTTACATGATCAAGGTGACCTGCCCCATGCCCACATCCCAGGTCCTCCTCATCAGATGAGCCACCTATGGCAGAAGAACAGACCCCAGATAATCATTTGGAAGATAGATGTGTTTGTGCAAAGGTGAGAGGTTTGAGACGTTGTTTCTTTAGAGGTCGCTCGCTGCTCGAATTACGTTTGCGCTGAAAGAGGCCTAGGAAACACTACATAACTTCGCTAAACATCGTTTAAAGTCAGAACACTCTAAAGCTTACTCTTCATGGGGAAAATGAAAAGAGATGTTATCAAAAGAGAGATAGATCATATCTTGGTGCTAGGTCACATATAGTTATATCTTTTCCCCCTTCTGAGGCTAGTGACTGGGATCAGTGGGAAAAGTCCCTGTCTCTGTAATATGCTACCGTCAATATATGTCCCTGTCTCTATATGTCCCTGTCTCTATGTGTTCCCGTCAATATATGTCCCTGTCTCTATATGTCCCTATCTCTATATGTCCCTGTCTCTATATGTCCCCATCACTATGTGTCCCCGTCTCTATGTGTCCCCGTCAATATATGTCCCTGTCTCTCTATGTCCCTGTCTCTATATGTCCCTGTCTCTATATGTCTCCATCACTATATGTCCCTATCTCTATATGTTCCCGTCAATATATGTCCCTGTCTCTCTATGTCCCCTATCTCTATATGTCCCTGTCTCTATATGTCTCCATCACTATATGTCCCTATCTCTATATGTTCCCGTCAATATATGTCCCTGTCTCTCTATGTCCCCTATCTCTATATGTCCCTGTCTCTATATGTCTCCATCACTATATGTCCCTATCTCTATGTGTTCCCGTCAATATATGTCCCTGTCTCTCTATGTCCCCTATCTCTATATGTCCCTGTCTCTATATGTCTCCATCACTATATGTCCCTATCTCTATGTGTTCCCGTCAATATATGTCCCTGTCTCTATATGTCCCCTATCTCTATATGTCCCTGTCTCTATATGTCTCCATCACTATATGTCCCTATCTCTATGTGTTCCCGTCAATATATGTCCCTGTCTCTCTATGTCCCCTATCTCTATATGTCCCTGTCTCTATATGTCTCCATCACTATATGTCCCTATCTCTATGTGTTCCCGTCAATATATGTTCCTGTCTCTCTATATGTCCCCTATCTCTATATGTCCCTGTCTCTATATGTTCCTGTCTCTCTATATGTCCCTATCTCTATGTGTTCCCGTCAATATATGTTCCTGTCTCTCTATGTCCCTGTCTCTATGTGTTCCCGTCAATATATGTCCCTGTCTCTCTATATGTCCCTGTCTCTATGTGTTCCCGTCAATATATGTCCCTGTCTCTATGTGTTCCCGTCAATATATGTCCCTGTCTCTATGTGTTCCCGTCAATATATGTTCCCCGTCTCTATATGTCCCCGTCTCTATGTGTCCCCGTCACTATATGTCCCTGTCTCTATGTGTCCCCATCACTAAATGTCCCTGTCTCTATATGTCCCCGTCACTATGTGTCCGTGTCTCTATGTGTCCCCGTCACTGTGTCCCTGTCTCTATGTGCCCCCATCTCTCTGTGTCCCTGTCTCTATGTGTCCCCATCACTATATGTCCCTGTCTCTATGTGTCGAAGACAGAGAGATAGAAGACAGGGACCCATACACACATGGACTTAAAATTTTAATGTTCTGACCATTTTGTGCGGGGTGGGTGGGTGGGGGGGGTGCTAGTTGCTCTGTTCCCACGGTATCATTAGTAGTCACTTCCATGTAAAGTAGTTTCTCGTCCAATAACATCACCACTTTATGGAGGCTTTGAATCACACAGAAATGGTTTTAGATGTTACACCTCCTCCCGCTCTCTACACCCACCCCCTAACCGGGAGGCAGAGACCCGTCTCTCTAAGTGTGCACACAGATTCTGCAAGGCAGATGATCAAGTACAAAATAGAAATCACGTAGTGCAAATATTCGTATTCGTATTCTCTGTCTTATGTCTATTACAGACGTGTTGACGTGCTGCCAGTTCAGAGAATCAGCGAGATAAGAGAGCATAATGTCAAAGAAGCTCTGAACTTATTTTCGTATTCGTATTCTCTGTCTTTTGCGCATTGGAGATGCTATGACGTGCTGGCATTTAAGAAAATCAGCGACATGTGAATATCGTGGTGTAAAAGAAGCTCTGAACTTATCTTCGTATTCGTATTCTCATTCGCATTTTGTCAACAGATGCGGTGACGTGCTAACAGAATATGCGAGGTGGACATCACGCGCATGATCAAGCACAGACATGTGAACATTGTGTAAAGAAACGTCGTATTCGTATTCGCATCTTCTGTGTTTTGCCGCCTGCTACAGTTGCGGTGACATGCTGAATGTTCACAGAATCTGCTAAACATCAAAATGATCAAGAGAGAACATAGTGTGAGAAAGTTCTTATATTCGTATTCGTATTCTGATTCGCATTGGCATTTGCTTCCAGATGCGGTGACGTGCTGACGGTGCACCGGGTGTGCGAGGCGGACATCACTCAGATGATCAAGTACAGGTGTGAGGGCAAGGCCATGTGTGAGGTTTATGTGGATGTGGCCACCTTTGGCCTGGAGATGTGTCAGGACGTCAGGAAATATGCCGAGGTATGGGAGAGAGAGAGAGAGAGAGAGAGAGAGAGAGAGAGAGAGAGAGAGAGAGAGAGAGAGAGAGAGAGAGAGAGAGAGAGAGAGAGAGAGAGAGAGAGAGAGAGAGAGAGAGAGAGAGAGAGAGAGAGAGAGAGAGAGAGAGAGAGAGAGAGAGAGAGAGAGAGAGAGAGAGAGAGAGGAGAGAGAGAGAGAGGGAGAGAGAGAGAGAGAGAGAGAGAGGAGAGAGAGAGAGGGAGAGAGAGAGAGATGTGAGGGCAAGGCCATGTGTGAGGTTTATGTGGATGTGGCCACCTTTGGCCTGGAGATGTGTCAGGACGTCAGGAAATATGCCGAGGTGAGAGAGAGAGAGAGAGAGGAGAGAGAGAGAGAGAGAGAGAGAGAGAGAGAGAGAGAGAGAGAGAGAGAGAGAGAGAGAGAGAGAGGGGGAGAGAGAGAGGGAGCGAGAGAGGGGAGAGAGAGAGAGATAGATGTGAAGGCAAGGCCATGTGTGAGGTTTATGTGGATGTGGCCACCTTTGGCCTGGAGATGTGTCAGGAAATACAAGGGTTGTATGCCCATGACGCACCACCCGCCCCGCCCCTTGTACAGTGGTGTTCTGTGTTTCAGGTGATCTATGACTGCATCCGTAAGCCCAACATGGTGGCCATCGAGCAGTGCTACAAGGGTTGTATGCCCATGACGCACCACCCGCCCCGCCCCTTGTACAGCGATGTTCTGTGTTTCAGGTGATCTATGACTGCATCCCTAAGCCCAACATGGTGGCCATCGAGCAGTGCTACAAGGGTTGTATGCCCATGACGCACCACCCGCCCCGCCCCTTGTACAGCGATGTTCTGTGTTTCAGGTGATCTATGACTGCATCCCTAAGCCCAACATGGTGGCCATCGAGCAGTGCTACAAGGGTTGTATGCCCATGACGCACCACCCGCCCCACCCCTTGTACAGCGGTGTTCTGTGTTTCAGGTGATCTATGACTGCATCCCTAAGCCCAACATGTTGGCCATTGAGCAGTGCTACAAGGGTTGTATGCCCATGACGCACCACCCGCCCCACCCCTTGTACAGCGGTGTTCTGTGTTTCAGGTGATCTATGACTGCATCCCTAAGCCCAACATGGTGGCCATCGAACAGTGCTACAAGGGTTGTATGCCCATGACGTACCACCCGCCACGACCCTTCAGCATGAAGTGAGACACGCTTTGCTTTGTTCTTCTCTTTCCTTCTCTTGTTGCTTAGTTTTGTTGCACCACTGAAATGGGTCAGTGGGTGGATGCCTCGTACCTCCATACGGGGAGCTGGTCAACCTCCGCCCCCTCCACGAGTCTCTCCCCGTGGGGCTACATGGGGATCTTTCATAAAAATGGTTCCCCCACCTTCTGGAAGTTCTGTGCTTGTAACTTCTTCTATTCTGCCACTCTCTTCAACTCTTCGACCTCGTGTGATAAACATCAAGGCTCTCGAGATAGGATAAAAAAGCAATATCCCATTGCAAAATCATAACTGACATTCTTTCTCCATAGTAAACCATTTCTCTTTCTAAAAACCAAACCGGTAAAAATAATGATGCGCCCCTCCCCCCCCTCCTCCACTTCTCGGTTGTTTTCATGTTTCCGTTCTTGCCTTTCTTACTGCAGATTGAGTACTTCATCCTCATTCATTTGCTATATTTCACACTAATTTTCATCCATTTACATAATGAAACACATGCATTCAATAATAGTAGAAGATAAAGGCAAGACGGAAAAACGCAATGAACCAGGACTGTGACAAATACTGCGGTGTACTGCACCACATAGGGGGGGTCCTATTAGATAATGGCCTTTATCATGACTGTGATTAATTATTCAACAAAGATAATTAGCTGAAAAGGTTAATAAAATACAGCTTTATGTTTGGTAAGAACAAAGTAAACCATTTTGTTCTTTCTCACAGACATGGCTGGAGAAAAACCAAGACCCCTGGAACATTATCCAAAAACTCCATCGCCAGTGCGCATGCTCACGGAGCTTCTTCCTCTTCCTCCGCTTCCTCTTCCGCTAGTCCTTCCGCTGCTGTTCCCTCCCCTCCACGCGCTCACTCCTCCTCCTCCTCTTCCTCCTCCAAGCCAGCAGAATCCTCCCACCCCCCTGTGGCCGCGTTGCCCTACGGAGGCCTCACTCGCAGCAGCCCCACAGCAAGTGGGATATACAGTTCCGGAACTGCGCAGATGAAGCTGAGCTTGGCTCAGAGGATGAGTCTCATGAGCCGAATGCGGAGGATCCTGCTGGCACTGAGAAATAGGAAACAAGGCTGAGGCTGATTATGCATGATGCGTTATTTCATGAAAAGGGCTCTCATTTGTTGTCAGTTTCTTTTTTCTTGTTCTCAGTGTGAGACGCAAAACGTTACTTTGTGCATAGGCGAAGGTTTTCGAGCGCTTTCTTTCAATGAGGCTTTATACCGAAAATCATCTGCCCCTGTCTCGTGACCTCAGATGCAAACGCCACCTACTTAAGATGATCGCACTTGCCTGTCAGGAACTAGTAGTACATAGCCACAGAATGCACATTAATTATTTTCTGTACAACTATTTTGTCGTTGAAGTTTCAGCTAAAGTTTGCAATACAGAAGACCAGCTACAGTGGCCCATTTGTATCTGAGAAAGCGTGTTGTCTTCATTTTCAAACCAAAGTATGTGTACAGTTGATTTATCCCATGTGTCTGTACAGGTCAAATCAAACCAAGACAGGAGTTCTTGTATCACCAAAATGTAGGGTACCAACAACTTTACCAACATTGCAGCATTGCGTGTCTTAATATTAAATACATGATTCTATAGGGGATTTTTTTAAAATGTTACCATGTTAAGCAGTCGTGTGTTTCTCTGTCATACGTTATTTCATGTACAGCTTTCATAGAAGATTTTTTTAAATAGGTGTAAAGAAACTATGTTTTCACATTCGTTTGGGTATGTGTGAGCGCATGGCGTCTGTGTGCGCGCGTATGTGTCTGTGTATATGTGTGTGTGTGTGTGTGTGTGTGTGTGTGTGTGTGTGTGTGTGTGTGTGTTGCTTGCGAGAGAGAGAGAGAGAGAGAGAGAGAGAGAGAGAGAGAGAGAGAGAGAGAGAGAGAGAGAGAGGAGAGAGAGAGAGAGAGAGAGAGAGAGAGAGAGAGAGATGAGAGAGAGAGAGAGAGAGAGAGAGAGAGAGAGAGAGAGAGAGAGAGAGAGAGAGAGAGAGAGAGAGAGAGAGAGACATACATACATACATACGTACATTTTAGAGTGATTGTGGGGGGAATCTTCACTTTCATTTCTCGTATATTTTATTTCCTTTCACGACAAAGATACCTCTGTTGTTTGCAAAGATTTCATATTATTTTCTTATCTATTGATATATTTTTTTCCTCCTCCTCCTCCCCTCCTCTCTCTCTCATTTAGTTTATCTCTCTTTATTTTCCATGAATGA
>CM065701.1:49062007-49064507 GCA_017654935.2 Phymorhynchus buccinoides
TAAAGAAAAAAGTGTTCTTATTTTGCATTGAAGGGGGGGGTATGCACTTCAGGCTTACATTATGCATTCATTGTTGCTACTAATAGTGATCGAATACTAAAGATGCTTGTTTGTGTATATTTTTTACCTTTTTGGCTTGATAGCTATTTTCCAATATGTAGATTTTGTTTTCTTTTTCATATATTAACATGGACCTTTGACTCCCCCCCCCCCCCCCTTGCATTGTATTGTGGCCTATGGCCGATGTGCAATTAAAATCTTTCAGTGTTCAGTGTTCTCTCTCTCTCTCTCCTCTCTCTCTCTCTCTCTAAATCATGTATTATTTTCTCATATTCTATTACCCTTCTGTAAATAAAAGTAATTAATTAATTCCTTCATTCTCTCTCTCTCTCTCTCTCTCTCTCTCTCTCTCTCTCTCTCTCTCTCTCTGGCTTTCTCTCTGTGCTTCAGTTATCTCGTTTTTTCCCCGATTCTCTGCTCATTCTATTACCCTCTCTACTCAAAATCTTTCTTCGCTCGTTCTACTCCCTCTCTCTCTCTCTCTCTCTCTCTTCTCTCTCTCTCTCTCTCTCCTCTCTCTCTCTCTCTCTCTCTCTTTCTGATAGGCGAGAATAGTCTCTCTATGTATATTTTTTTTTAGTCTCTATGGACATTGTTTTGTTGGCTTTCGGGGCGTTAATTATTATTTATGACTAGGCTGTGCATTGGGTCCAAAGGACACTCTGGGGAGAGCAGGACAACACAAGGTCTTCAGGAAAAATACCCCAGAGGGCCATAATTTAATCTCTATTTAGGAGGACAACATGCTACATTGCCTAGTTGGACAGAATTTACGTTACTGAATAGGAGTGAGGGGGAGAGACAGAGACAGGGGGAGATTGTGGGTTTTATTGTTGCCTGGTTTGGATTCATGATAATTTATTATAATTTATGACTAGGTGCTGCGTAATTCTTTCTGCCTTTTTTGGCATAATTACCTAGTTGAGGTTTAGACGTGTTCTAGGATTATTGTTGTCACCCTCCTGTAACCTTTTTTTATAATTCTTCCCTTTCCCATTTCCATTGTTGTTTTATAGTTTTTGTTTTTTATAAAGAATTATGTTCCTGTATAGGCCTACTTGCATATGTAAATATATGTTTTTTTGGGGTAATATATGTTATGTTTTTTAGAAAAGAACAAAAATGCATTTACACTGACAACGTTAACCCTTTCACCGCCAATGTCGCATTTTTGCACCACAATGGTTTAACACCCATGTCACTAAAAAGCATCAAACCAGGGCCTGTTATCCAAGACCCTATTTTCGTAATTTTGGGAGGTAAGGATAGGCCTAATGTTATACATGCCACAGAGGAATTTGCAAGATTGCAGATGTTTTTTCTCTGTGACTCGGGCAAGTTTAATGATATTTTGGGGCTGAAAAACGGTTGGCGGCGAAAGGGTTAAAACTTGTTTTCATTCGTGTACACTTAGTTTCTACGCTGTTGGAACAAAGAACGAGGCATGTTCTATACAGTGACAGCGAATTGGCCAACATGAAGCATGAAACAATACAGTCAGTCGACAACACAACTAGTCCACCTTTGAAAAACAAATGGACGTTGTTTTCAAGCTGGAATTGATACCGTCATCATTAATTGTTTGGGGAGGAAGCATAGCAAATGAGCGGAATAATAATGCATTCTATAGTTACTTTATTGCCACGTTTTACTTGGGAGAAAAAGTACATTATTCTGTCTGTTTGTCTGTCTGTCTGTCTGTCTGTCTGTCTCTTTCTCTCTGTGTAGTCCGTCTTCCCCTCTTTATCCAGCAAATAGCACACAGACACACACAAGCACGTCCACGTACAGACACACACATACATAAGCACATAGACATATACACAAACACACACACACGCGCGCCGCACGTGTACATATGCCAGTCAGTTGTTTTCGACCATGACTGTCAGATAGCAGAGGGGGCAAGTGCTATTCCCGTGGACTGGGGTAGAATTTGTTTATAGTGGAGATGCCATATACATACAAACCCACATACATATGCACATAAACACACTGAGACTCCTAAAGGCACGCACGCACGCACACGCACGCGCACACACGCACGCGCACACGCACACGCACACGCACATACACACACACACACACACACACATTATCTCTCTCTATATGTATTTATGTATCTCTGTGTCTCTTCCTCTCTCTCTCTCTCTCTCTCTCTCTCTCTCTCTCTCTCTCTCTCTCTCTCTCTCCTCTCCCATATATATATCTATATTAGTATATATCACTATCTTCCAAATAACACACAAACACATTGGCATGATTATATCCCGAATTGTCGTTGCTTCCAGTAACTTCCTCTGGGGAGCACTTTATTCTGACTGACAAAATAACAATCTCAAACAACTTCATAGTTACTAGGAACGTGAACACACACTCTCTCTCTATACAATATAGTATAAAATAGATACATAAATACATATAGAGAGAGATAATGTGT
>CM065701.1:49069507-49079507 GCA_017654935.2 Phymorhynchus buccinoides
GTTGGAGGGAGTCTTATAACGGGAGGTATTATGAGGGAGGTTATTTTAATACTTACAAGGAATGGCAATGTCTCACAGAAGTAGGTCGTGTGTGGGAGGGAGTCTTATAACGGGAGGTATTATGAGGGAGGTTATTTTAATACTTACAAGGAATGGCAATGTCTCACAGAAGTAGGTCGTGTGTGGGAGGGAGTCTTATAACGGGAGGTATTATGAGGGAGGTTATTTTAATACTTACAAGGAATGGCAATGTCTCACAGAAGTAGGTCGTGTGTGGGAGGGAGTCTTATAACGGGAGGTATTATGAGGGAGGTTATTTTAATACTTACAAGGAATGGCAATGTCTCACAGAAGTAGGTCGTGTGTGGGAGGGAGTCTTATAACGGGAGGTATTATGAGGGAGGTTATTTTAATACTTACAAGGAATGGCAATGTCTCACAGAAGTAGGTCGTGTGTTGGAGGGAGTCTTATAACGGGAGGTGTTATGAGGGAGGTTCCACTGCATCATTTTAGTCATGAACTATTCGCATAATTAACGTCTATTTTGTATTTAAAGACCCCCCACGTTACGTGTCACATTACGTCTTATGCTAGGAAGATTTCTTACTAGCTATAAGAGGGAAAACAACGTGAAAACCGTGATTCTGACACGTGACGTGGGGGGTGTTTAAGTCCCACCCCCACCCACACCCCCACACCCTTCAAATGTTCGCATTGAGCATTTTCACTGTGAAGCAACATTCTGGGGGGGGGGGGGGGGGGTTGGGGGGAGGGGGGAGGGGGGGGGAGGGGGGGGGGGGGGGAAGGGGTTAGGTTCTGCTGTTGATTATTTTCATCAAACTGGAAGAAGCAGACTTTAAGATTGAGGGTGGTAATCATGAGGGGTGATTAAGATTGCCCCAAAGCCACCCAGAAGCAGACTTTAAGATTGAGGGTGGTAATCATGAGGGGTGATTAAGATTGCCCCAAAGCCACCCAGAAGCAGGCGTAGGCTACTGACATAAGGTTCACACATCAACAACTAACATTCACAAACACTAAAGCAATTTCTTGTGTCCATATTGTTCCAAGTGTGTGCTACTCATGCATTTGTGAATACGGCTAATGTATAACAATGTGAAACCAACAAGCCTCTCCTAAAAAGCAGACGAATAACTACAGAAAAAACTTGTACACTAGCAACAGTAGCCCCCACCTTGTATGGGGATGCTAATACAATTAATGAAAAGAGAACAAGGCAAACTGTCAAAAGAAGATGAAGGCAAAGTGTAAAACACTAGGAAAACACAAGTAGAAGCACCCCAAACACCCAGTAATTACTGACAGTGTTGGCAGTAGGCCCCCAGCAGAGAGCCCAGACTGGAAAAGTCCACAGACGTGTCCTCAGAGGGGATGTTACATTCCGCCAGACCCGTCTCCACACAGGGGAAATAGGCCGACAACCGCCTGAAATAGTAACAGTGACATCATCATCATCGTCGTCATCATCATCAAAAGTCCACAGAGGTGTCCTCAGAGGGGATGTTATATTCCGCCAGACCCGTCTCCACACAGGGGAAATAGGCCGACAACCGCCTGAAATAATAACAGTGACATCATCATCATCGTCGTCGTCGTCGTCATCATCATCAAAAGTCCACAGAGGTGTCCTCAGAGGGGATGTTACATTCCACCAGACCCGTCTCCACACAAGGGAAATAGGCTGACAACCGCCTGAAATATTGACAGTAACAACGTCGTCGTCATCATCTTCATCATCATCATCAGTATCTTCATCGTCGTCATCATCATTTTCATTACCATCATCGTCATCATCATCATCAACATTGCCATCATCATCAGTAACTTCATCATCATCATAATCAATATCATCAACATCGACATCATCAGTATCTTCAATTGTCGCCATCATCATCAACAGCATCATCATCATCGTCGTCGCCTCCATGATCACCATCATCCTTTTCTTCTTCTTCCTCTTCTTCTTCTAGTGTGTTCCCAGGCCATAAGGCCATACGGGGTAAGGTACGCATGTGTCGGTTTTCATTTTTACTGGCTCCCCGCTGCACTCAGCCAACACATTCCAAATGCAAATTCGCAGGAACTGAAAGGAGAACATAATTTGCAGATTGTTCTTGTTTGGGGGTTTTGGGGGGGGGGGGGGGGGGGGGGGGGGGGAATTGGCCAACAAGTCAGAAAGACAGTAGACGACAGTAAGCAAACAAAAAAGACAGAGCCAAAGGGAGGAAGTTGCTAAGACAAAAATTCCAGAAGGTGGGGGCACTATTTGTGCTGAACAATCCCCGGTATGGCCAAGGGGTGTGGCCATGATGGTGTAGGTGGGTGTGGGGGTAGGTGGGTACTCACGCACAGAAGGAGGTTGCCTTGGTGGCGGAGCCAGTAGTGATGCTTAGATCTCTGGAGAACTCTGTCAGACACTGGCCTAGAGGCCTGCATGTGGACAGCCTCTGGAACTCTAAACAACTACAAACACACACACACACACACACGCGCGCGCGCGCGCGCGCGCACGCACGCACGCACGCACACACACACACACACGCACACACACACACACACACACACACACACGCTTAGATCTCTGGACGCACGCACGCACGCACGCACACACACACACACACACACACACACACACACACACACGCACACACACACAAGGAGAGATAGAGATAAACAGACACACAGACACCTGCATCACACACATTTAGTGCTTAGACATCTGTATCTCTGGCATCAAAACTCTGTTGAGACCTGGTCCTAAAGGTCTGCATGTGGAAACTCTCTGGAATCTCTAAGCAACACACACTTTATCTCTCTCTCTCTCACTCACACAGACCTGCATACACACTGACAGAGCAGGGCCTGACTCTGGTCCTTCACACTGACACACACACACACACACACACATCACACACACACACACACACTCACACACTCACACACTCTCTCTCCTCTCTCTCTCTCTGTGTGTCTCTCTCTCTTACACATACACTACACACACACACACACACACACACACACACACACACACACACACACACACACACACACACACAGGGCCTTACATTTAGTGTTTAGATCTCTGGAAAACTCTGTCTAAATCATTGTCCTAAAGGTCTGCTTGTGGAAGCCTCTGGAACTCCAAGCAACACATAGCACACACATACATACACACACTCTCTCTCTCACCTGCATCACACTGCAGAGCAAACTGCCTTCAGCACTCTGACAGCACGACATCGTAGAGTACGCACTCTCTCTCTCTCTCTCTCCTCTCACGCACACACACACACACATCTCACACACAGAGGAGAAAAAAGAGACAAGAGAGAGATAGATCATAAACAGACACTCTGACAGAGGCCAGAGACATCTGTAGAACACCCGGACTCTACCTGCATCACACTGCAGAGCAAACTGTTCCTTCAGCACTCTGACAGAGGCCAGGGCCTGAGACATCTGTAGAGACAGCACATTCTCTCTCTCTCTCTCTCTCTCTCTCTCTCTCTCTCTCTCTCTCTCTCTCTCTCTCTCTCTCTCTCTCTCTCTCTCTCTCTCACCTGCATCACACTGAAGAGCAAACTGTTCCTTCAGCACTCTGACAGAGGCCAGGGCCTTAGACATCTGTAGAGTACACATCTCTCTCTCTCTCTCTCTCTCTCTCTCTCTCTCTCTCTCTCTCTCTCTCTCTCTCTCTCTCTCTCTGTTCTTCTCTGACCTGCATCACACTGAAGAGCAAACTGTTCCTTCAGCACTCTGACAGAGGCCAGGGCCTTAGACATCTGTAGAGTACATCTCTCTCTCTCTCTCTCTCTCTCTCTCTCTCTCTCTCTCTCTCTCTCTCTCTCTCTCTCTCTCTCTCTCTCACCTGCATCACACTGAAGAGCAAACTGTCTCAGCACTCTGACAGAGGCCAGGGCCTTAGACATCTGTAGAGTACATCTCTCTCTCTCTCTCTCTCCTGCATCACATTGCAGAGCAAACTGTTCCTTCAGCACTCTGACAGAGGCCAGGGCCTTTGACATCTGTAGACCACAGTGCTCGTACAGTGGCTGAACACACTGAGAATAGCGCGACACAGAGCTGAAACAGCGTACAACCACGCTTAACTGGGGACCCGGCCCTTCACTCAGGTGTATCATTGATTCATTCTCATAATTGACACTTGCCTAAGCTTCGGACCAACAGTATAGTGAGAACCAGGCATGAAGTATTATCTTTAAAATGCAAAATGGCGGTGCAATGGTCATTTTCAGAATGACTCCCGACAGCTCAGGAGACATCAGCACCGGCTCTAGTGCTGCAGTCAGATGGATTGGTTGGCCTTTGGGGACCTTCCCCAACGCCATCCGTTCTCAAATCACTTTGGTCGAGAGAGTGGGGATGTAGCCTGGGCGAGGCGTCTCCACTGTAAACAAAGTTTAGTCCAGCCTGCTGGAATAGAATGTACGCACTCTGCTATCTGGCAGTCATAGTCGGAAACGACAGACAGACAGACATGTAAACGATAATAATAATAATAATAATAATAATAATAAACAATAATAATAATAATAATAATATATAATAATAATAATAATAATAATAATAACAATAATAATAATAATAATAATAATAACAATAATAATAATAATAATAATAATAATAATAATAATAATAATAATAATAATAATAATAATAATAATAATAATAATAATAATAATAATAATAGGCCTAATAATAATATGGCAGCTGCTGTACAAGAAACGATCTTCTACAGTAATAGAAAACGATGGTACAGCTTAGTGTTTTGCGGAACACTGTGACTCAAACTGTAGGAGACATCAGCACCGGCTCTAGTGCTGCAGCCAAAGGAATTAGTCAGCCTTTGGGGATCTTCCCCAATGCCAGCTGTCGCCAAATCCCTTTGGCTGAGACAGTGGGGGTGTTGGCGAGGCATGTCCACTATAAACCAATCTTAACTACGTGTAGAGTGGTACAGAGCTAACTCGCTCGCCTCGTATACAATAAACCCGAGTTCGAACCTGGTATTTTTCCTCTCACTTTGCACTAGGCCTTACGGTCTGAACATGGAGTCTTTCGGATGAGACAATAAACCGAGGTCCAGTGTGCCCATGCACTTAGCACACGTTAAACCCAGTGGCAACGAAAACGTTGTCATTTGGTCAAAACTTACACACACACACACCTCCCCTTTCCTTCCTCATCAGCTTAGTTTCTACTTCTACCTACTTGCAGATGCCCTTCATATCCCCAGTGTGCATGGCGGGGAAGTAGGAAGTGTTGAAGTAGAGGTAGCATTGGTAGAATGCCCGCACACACATCTGGGCATGTTGACCCCCGTCTGAAAGTGTCACAGCACACACATATACACACACGCGCGCGTTATGTTTGCTGTTATGGTCTGTTTGCTTCCTCCATTCTATTTCTGTGTTCCTAGTTTCTCGCTCTATTCGTTTCTCTTTTGTCTGTCTGTTGGCTGGTCGCTCGTCTCTCTCTCTCTCTCTCTCTCTCTCTCTCTCTCTCTCTCTCTCTCTCTCCCTCTCCCCCCCTCCTCTCTCTCTCCATCATTCTGTATGATTTCCCCCTGTTTCTACGGCACAAAACATCGCACTCATGTAGCTAATCATCTTGACGAAGACAAACGATAGAGACAGCATGCAGACAGACAGACAGACAGACAGATAGGCAGGGATGTGCATGATTGTGCGCTTAAGCGTGAACGTGCGTGTGTGATCATGCATGGTTGTGTCTTGGGGTTGGGAGGGGGGAGGGGGGGAGGGTCGGGGGAAATGGGGGAGTGCGCGTGCATAAGCTCATGTGCGCGTGCTTCATGCATAAGTGACAACGTGTGCGTGTGTGCATGTGTGTGGGTATGTATTTGCGTATCTATCTGTATGTGTATGTGTGTGTATGTGCGTCTGTGTGTGTATGTGTGTGCAAGCGTGCTCATGAGTGTAAATGTGCATGCATGTTTTGTGTCTGCATGCGTGCGTGGGTGGGTATTTGTATGGGTATGTGCGTTCTTCATGCGTGTGTTTGCGTGTGAGTATTTGCATGTCAAGTCAAAATGATCTTTATTGAGGGTTAAATAATAAACTACCAAGGCCTTTTTTTCATCCTGCATGTGCCTGCGTATGCGTGTTCGCATGTCCATCTGAAACCTGTATTTGTTGAAGGGAAAACATTGATGACGGAAACAGAAAGGCACAGAAAAGGGAGAGAATGAAGAGACGAAGACAGACAGGCAGACAGACAGACACACACACGCACGCGCGCGCGCAGACATATAATTATAGTCCTAATACAGACAGACAGACAGACAAATAAAAGGAATATGTGATACAGTAGATGGCGTATCTGTTCTTGAAGGACTGCAGACTGATAAAGGCCTAAGACAGACAGACATCAGACAGACAGACAGACAGACAGACAGATAAACAGAACCCTACCTGTGCTGCAGTAGATGGCGTATCTGTTCTTGAAGGACTGCAGACTGCTCATGGCATGGCCGCTGTAGAGGTGACAGTCCTCTCGGCTGTGCACCCGGTTTAGACAGTGCTTGTACACGTCCATGGCACTGTAAAACATCAATCAATCAGTCTGTGCACTCGGTTTAGACAGTGCTTGTACACGTCCATGGCACTGTAAAACATCAATCAATCAGTCTGTGCACTCGGTTTAGACAGTGCTTGTACACGTCCATGGCACTGTAAAACATCAATCAATCAGTCTGTGCACTCGGTTTAGACAGTGCTTGTACACGTCCATGGCACTGTCAAACATCAATCAATCAGTCTGTGCACTCGGTTTAGACAGTGCTTGTACACGTCCATGGCACTGTAAAACATCAATCAATCAGTCTGTGCACTCGGTTTAGACAGTGCTTGTACACGTCCATGGCACTGTAAAACATCAATCAATCAGTCTGTGCACTCGGTTTAGACAGTGCTTGTACACGTCCATGGCACTGTCAAACATCAATCAATCAGTCTGTGCACTCGGTTTAGACAGTGCTTGTACACGTCCATGGCACTGTCAAACATCAATCAATCAATCACTCATTCCATCCATCAATCAATCAATCTGTGCACTCGGTTTAGACAGTGCTTGTACACGTCCATGGCACTGTCAAACATCAATCAATCAATCACTCATTCCATCCATCAATCAATCAATCTGTGCACTTGGTTTAGACAGTGCTTGTACACGTCCATGGCACTGTCAACCATCAATCAATCAATCAATCATTCCATCCATCAATCAGTCAAAGCAATCAATCACTTAGGGTTTCATGAAACGAACGCACTTTGCAAATATGTTCACATAATCAGTCAAGCACACAAACATAGGTGTGCGCACGCGCACACACATACATACACATATGCGCGTGTGTGCGCACGTACTGATGAATATATGTATGCACACACACACACGCACACATAGTACCGGGTGTATGCATGTATATACACAAGATCCCTTCCCCGTATAATGATTCCTGTTTATCTCCCCTCTCTCTCTCTCTCTCTCTCTCTCTCTCTCTCTCTCTCTCTCTCTCTCTCTCTCTCTCTCTCTCTTTCTGTCCTGACCTGCACATCTTCTCCAGCTGGTACTGGTTGGAAGCGGGGAAGAAAGCCTGGTTGAAGTCTTCGTAACAATCCAGGGTGTCGTTGACACACTCCGTGTGGGCCAAGGGGTTAGAACTGGCTGGACGCCATAGAGATGAACGCCATTAGTTGCTATACTATACCTATGCAGAGCTCCCAGGGACCCCCTAATGGGGGATAATGAAGCACTACAATTCTAAAGGACCCTCTAAAAGAATGTATAGGGGGTCCCAGGGATCGATGCACTAGAAAAAAATCTTCTTAGCATTCTATATACTGTAAGTGAAGGAAGTCCCTGGGACCCCTTGTTTTGCGGGACGGTCGGGATCCCTGCTATGTATGGTGAAGATATATTACATGAAAGGATTAACACCATCATTATTGTTATTAATCCAAAATGAAGTTGTTGAAGTATCCATAGCAATCTGGCTGAAATTAGAGTTATCAACACCAATCTTGTTGTATTTATAGTTGTAATGACGACGGCGACAATGATGACGATGATGATGAACGCTGACGATGATGAGAATAACAATGACAACAAAGATGACGATGATGATGAGAAGGAGGAGTAGGATGATGATAATGATTAAGATGACGACCGGACGACGACGACAGCAATGATGATGATGATGGTGTTGATGATGATGAAGAGGAGGAGGAGGAGGAGGAAGACGACAACGATGGCGATGATGATAGCTACCTGAACAGTTAGCAGTGTAGTGTAGCTGCATTCGGCGGATGCTGCTGACGTAATCAGTCACGTGCTGGCCACACTCCGGCATTAGGTCCTCAATGCACACTGTGAACGAGTCTAAAGAGCTGCAGAACACACATAAACGCATACGCACATTATACACAACCAATACAGTTTGTGAGCGCGTACACACACATGCGCGCACTGGAACACACCACGTACAATACGCATACACGCACACACATGCACACACACATGCATACATACACACAGACGCACGCACGCATGCACACGAACGCACACACACACATACACGCACATGCGTACATACACACGTACGCACGCACGCACGCACACGCACACGCACACGCACACACACGCGCGCACACACACGCACGCACACGCACACGCACGCACGCGCACGCACACGCACACGCACACACACACACACACACACACACACACACACACACACACACACTGCTCACTCGCAGGCAGCAGTCCAGTTGACAGGGGCTCCGGCATCAAAGGCGACAGTGAAGGTCTGGTTGAACGGGTGATGACAGCTCACTGCTCTGGCACCACACTGGGACTTTATCAGTCCTGACGGCGTGATGCCAGACCCTGGAACAGCAATGAGATGATGTGGTGATGATGGTAATGATGATGATGATGATGATGGTGATGATGGTGATGATGGTGATGATGATGATGATGATGATGGTGATGATGATGATGATGATGATGATGGTGATGATGATGATGATGGTGATGACAGCTCACTGCTCTGGCACCACACTGGGACTTTATCAGTCCTGACGGCGTGATGCCAGACCCTGGAACAGCAATGAGATGATGTGGTGATGATGGTAATGATGATGATGATGATGATGGTGATGATGGTGATGATGATGATGATGATGATGGTGATGATGATGATGATGATGATGGTGATGATGATGATGATGGGTGATGACAGCTCACTGCTCTGGCACTACACTGGGACTTTATCAGTCCTGACGGCGTGATGCCAGACCCTGGAACAGCAATGAGATGATGTGGTGATGATGATGATGATGATGGTGATGACAGCTCACTGCTCTGGCACTACACTGGGACTTTATCAGTCCTGACGGCGTGATGCCAGACCCTGGAACAGCAATGAGATGATGTGGTGATGATGATGATGATGATGATGATGATGATGATGATGATGATGATGGTGATGATGGCGATGATGATGATGATGATGATGATGATGACGACGATGGCGATGATGATGACGATGATGATGATCATGATGATGATGACAATGACTATGGCGATGACAATGACGATGATGATGTTGTTGTTGTTGATGATGATGATGATGAGGAGGAGGAGGAGGAGGAGAAGGAGGAGGAGGAGGAGAAGGAGGAGAAGGAGGAGGACGAGGACTAGCGCGAGGATAATATATATAGGATGATGATGATGATGATGATGATGATGATGATGTTGATGATAATGATGATGCTGATGATGATGATGATGATGGTGATGGTAATGACGATGCTGCTGCTGCTGCTGATCATGATGATGGTGATAATGTTGCTGTTGATAATGATGCTGATGATGATAATGATGATGACGATTCCAGTAATGACAGCAAAATACAAATACAAAGCATGATAAGAA